>CAHIKZ030005589.1:422500-460000 GCA_903632075.3 Acanthosepion pharaonis | reverse complement strand
CGTAAAATTACCTTGTGGTGGTTCTGACAGTGCCAAAAATTGGAAAAACAATTGTTTTTGCACAAAATCAATTTGAAAACATGATTAAGAGGCATCACGAGAATGAAAGGGGGACAACTCATATCGAGTTATACTTATTATAAAACTCAGGTTGTTTGTTTGTGTGTGTTCATTTATATATGGGATCAGATTTCCTACATTTTTCAACCGATTTCAACAAGACTTCACTTTTTTTTGGCAGGTAGTGTTTCTTATCGTCTTGCATACTTTTTTTCTTTTTTTTACATTCAGAATGCTTTAAAAATTCCATTTACAAGACAATTGTTTATAATAAAATTCTATTCAATTAATAGACTCATAAGGATTGAAAACACTGTTTTTGTTTGAGTTTGACCAATTCGTAAAAACAAAAAAACTAATTAAGACATGCGTGTCCGTCAACCTTAAACAATAATCTTTGTCAATTTTATTTTTCAGTCTTTATGATGGTCGATACTTGATCTATCTCTTACTGTTACATCCCTGGGCAATGCCGGGCTCTACTGCTAGTGATAAATAAAATAAAAGTGTTAGTGAATCTCTACGAAACAAAAAGGCCAGAGAGTATTTCAGCCAAAACTGGGAATGTTAGTTTCAATAATTCAGTTAGGATAAAGTATCTTACCTTAATGATTCGTCCATCAGTTGTTCCAATAAATGCTACTGTATAATCATAAGTAATCGACACAGCCACTGCCGAGACAGTCGTCGATTTAAGGACCAGTGTGGGTTCAGCATCAACTGGCATGCTGCCAGCAATCGGAGTATTGATGTCCAAAGAGCCACAGTAATTGTCATCAATTTGTAATCTCTGGAAAAAGAGAAAATAAAAACGAAATTAGGAAATCGGATCAAATTAATGGTCCAAGCTGAAATAAATAATTTTATCTACAGTTCAGTTTGTGGCTTTAAATAACCTACAAATGGTTAATTAGCTATAGAAAATGAATCAATCAATGAAATACTGATTTAGCTACACAGGCATGATTTTTACATTGTATATCTTTATATTCTAGAGATTGTATATCAAACTACCGTGGCTACAAAGTGACGGATCAGTTTATATATTGACTGTAATGTAGAATTGATCCCCCACTTTTTATCCACATTATAATTACTTGTTTGTTGATAAGCCGTAGAAAACAAATGATTCAATCAATGAAATACTGATTAGCTACACAGGCATATCTTTTAGATTTATTTACAGTCTCTGGAATATGAATGTATAGAAACTGCAGTGACCACAAATTGAGGGATCAGTTTATATATTGGTTGTAATATAGAATTGATCCCCCACTTTATATCCACAGTATAATTTCGTTTGTTTATCACATTCTGATTAGGTATGAATCCACCTCTTCTCTCCCCCAGCTATGGGTTAATTAGTAAGACTTGTATCAAGAAATCATTATTATCAAAAAAAAAAAAAAAAAAAAGGGTAAAGGATTGCATGACAACTCAGTATTTACTGGAGTGGTACAGGGGAGCCTATCATACACACCAATACTCATGGAAAAGGTATGAATCCACCTCATTCACCCACCTGCTGTGAGTTAATTAGCAGGACTCTTATCAGTAAATCCTTATCTCAAAAAATTTTCTTAGAATCTAAAAAAAATTTCTGGCTTTAAATAACCTGCAAAGGTTTGACAAGCCATAGAAAACAAACTAGTCAATTTTTTTTTTTTTTCTTTTTTAAGCGTTTCACCCCAAGCAAGGCGAGAAGCCACTAAGACGCAAGGGGTTACAAAAGATTTGGAGCAAGATCAGATAGGAGTGATAGAGGAAAGGATGAGGAGAAGGATAGTGGATAGATCAAGGCAACTGGAGATGTCAACTGACATTACATTTGAATAGTTGGAGATTATAGCTCTCAGGGAAACTGGAATAGGGAAGGGAGTTCCACAGGTGAGAGGTGCAAGACATGAAGCTATTGGAGTAGAAGAGACGGCTACATTTAATAGTTTCGACAATAAAAGGGTGAGAGCGGGACATAGGACGCTTGAACTCATGAAGTCTGGGAACCAGCGAATGCAGCTCCTCGGAGCAATTGCCATGAAAGTATTTGTAAAAAAGACAGAGAGAGGCGACAGCGTGTCTGTGACAAAGTAACTGTAGACGAGATGCCAGAGCAGAGCCATGCATGTCTTTTAAATCTTTGGAATATAAATGTACAGGAACTACCAAGGCCACTGGTGAGGGATCAGTTTATATATTGATCATAATGTAGAATTGATCCCCCACTTTATATCCACTTATAATTTCTTGATTGTAGAAAATGAATGATTAATTGGTTGGACTTGTATATAGCAAAATCATCATTATCTCTAAAAAAAAAAAAAAAAAAAAAAAAATTCTTACACTCTAAAGATATTTTCTGGCTTTAAATAACCTGCAAAGGGTTGATAAGCCATGGAAAACGAACTAATCAATGAAATACTATTTAGCTACACATACATGTCTTTTAGATCTATTTACAATCTCTGGAATATGAATATATAGTAACTACCGTGGCCACAAATTGGGGGATCAGTTTATATCTCCATTGTAATGCAGAATTGATCCCCCACTTTACAATCTCTGGAATATGAATGGATAGGAAATTGGTGGCCACAAAGTGAGGGGTCAGTTTAATTTAATATTTTGGTTCTTCTTTTTTCATTTTATTTATTATTTTAACATTTTTTTTTTCCTTTTTGTTTCAAAGATCCCAGACACATGACATAGCGGCATATACTGAATATCGATACAACCATGTCATTTGAATTTATTTACATTCTCTGGAATATAAAGGTATAGAAAACTATCGTGGCCACAAAATGAGGGATCAGTTTATATATTGACTGTAATATAAACTTGATCCCCCACTTTATATCCATATAATAATTTCTTGTTTATTGATAAGCCGTAGAAAACGAATCAATCGATCAATGAAATACCGATTAGGTACACAGGCATGTCTTTTAGATTTATTTAAAATCTCTGAAATATAAGTGAGGGATCAGTCAATATATTGACTGCAATATAGAATTGATCCCCCACATTATTTATACATTTACATTCTCTGGAATATAAAGGCATACAAATTACTGTGGCAACAAAGTAGGAGGGATCCGTTTATTTATGATTGTAATATTGTTGTAACCTAGGGAGGGTTACTGAATAGGATAATCACATGAAGGTTGGTAATGAACGATAATACTTAGGACAAGAACAATGTATATAAGATTCGCCAGTGACGTGTAGAAGAAGTAGTCAGCAGCTAGAAGTGAGCCAAGTCAATTCCACAATGACTCTTCAAATGCAGACCAACATACAGTAATTACTACTGTATTCATATGAATGGAGACATGCCCATTATTGTCTGTAGGTATGCTTCAACAAATATATATCCACATAATTTCTTGTTTATCAAATTCCTATGAGATATGAATCAACATCTTCTTACCCCAGCCATGGGTTAATTAGTAGATTAAATATAGGGTTCAGCCCAAAATTTCTTGAATACATCAATCCTGGTAACGTAAAAGGTGAGGAAAAAAATGAGCCATGCTAAAAATAAGAACTAGACGAGATATCCCTAGATACAGGCAGTGGAATGAGAACAGTGTACCCACATAGATTAAATAAAGGGTTCAGTTCAGAATTCCCTGAATTTATCGATCCGGGTAACCTACAGGGTGAGCAATAAATGAGCAGTACTAAAAATAAGAACTAGACAAGATATCCCGAGACACGGGCAGTGGAATGAGAACAGTCTGCCACCGTAGATTAAATAAAGGGTTCAGTTCGGAATTCCCTGAATATATTGATTCGGGTAACCTACAGGGCGAGCAATAAACGAGCAGCACTAAAAATAAGAACTAGACAAGATATCCCGAGACATGGGCAGTGGAACGAGAAGAGTCTATCCCTGTAGATTAAATAAAGTGTTCAGTTCAGAATTACCTGTGGGTTACCTGGATCAATATACACCTGAAGAAAAGCAGAGAGCACAATGGGTGAAAGGTAATAACAGCAAAAGAGATGAAGACAAACAGTACATATGTGAAAAGTGATTACTAGAAGTGAAAAAACTGTGCTACCTCTGCTTGTCTTGAACGTGTCTTTCAGGCCTAGGTAGGGGCATTTTCACATTTAATGCAAAAAAATCTTTCCAGATCATATTTCAGTTGGATTGCCTGAGGTGCCAACGTTAACTAAATCTATCTATATAATAATAAGATCCTCATTTCCTCTGTCTGTATATAACATCTGGGTAACCAAAATTGTGTATGGTAGCCAGAGGCACAGTAAAAAACACCGAGCACCAAAATTTTGACATTTTTTTTTGTCTTTGTTTTCTCCTAATTGCTTTTGTTGAGAAAGCAAAGAAATGGTTATTATTCCTTCCAAAATTTTCCTTTGTAGACCGAACATCGATGTTTTGAAACTAACCTATTATCAATTACATACCAGAGTTGCTGAAGGAGAAGTTTCAAGAACTTTTGAGAATTATTTACACTATTTTCAATGTTCGAACTGTTATCCTCATGCTTTTGCCATATTCACGTTTTGGCCATTGAAGAAAGCCAGAGCGTACAACAACAGAAATGTTGTGAATATGGCAAAAAAGATGAGGACAAGAGTTTTCTAGAAGTTTCAAGAACTTTTGAGAATAATTTACACTATATACATTGCTCGGGCCATTATCCTCATTTTTGTTACAACATGGTAATGAAGGGGAGGACAAAAGTCCAATCAATATAAATAGTGTACATAATACCTCATCACAGAAATATAGACAGATCCTGAAGAAGGCAGAGGCGTACAATGACCAAAACATTGTGAATATGACGATAAAGATGAGAACAACAGTCCAAACAATGTAAATAGTATAAATAATTACTATATCTCAGAAATATAGACAAACTTTCTAGAAATTTCAAAAATTCTAGAATGTATGTCTATATTTCTGAGATGAGGTATTATGCACACTATTCAGATTATTGTACTCATCTTTGTCACCATATTTATCACAACATTTCAGATGTTGTATGCTCTGGCCTTCTTCAGGTGATTGGAATGTCAAACTGAACCCTTATAGCATAGAAATGAATACAATATGGGAACCAGTAATAAGGAGTTCCATAATAACAAAAATTGCAATATGAGCTCTGGTAAAAAATGGTTGCTGATGACATTAGGTTTATAATACCCAGAAATTCATACACAGATGTCCTCAAGGTGTTAGATCCAGTGACAGGACCCAAAGTGTGTGAATTTTTGGTGGTGGAGAACTTGGAGAGGGGAATTAACAGGAGATAACTGATAACTGACATCCATTAGACATGGCATGTGGAAGTAGAACAGTCTACCCGAGCAAGCTAAAGAAAGGGCTTAGTTCAACATTCCAACCACCTGAAGAAGGCCAGAGCGTACAATAGCAGAAACATTGTGATAAATATGGCAACAAAGATGAGGATGAAAGTCCGAGCAATGCAAATAGTGTAAATATTTTTAAGTATTTTTCTTTACAATGATGAATTAGAGAAAAAAAAAAGTATCTCATTAGTATTTTTTTCTTTTTTAGTGTGCATTTAATAAGTCTTTATATCTTAGTAATACATTTCATATAAGTGATTGTACTACTGAAAAAAATATGCATATAATATTGGTAAGCACAGAAATGTTTGCTTATCTGTAGGTGGCAAAATATTTTATCAGAGACTGTCTTAAATGTCTACTTTCTTAGGCAGTCAAAATCAAAGAGAATTTAGATTTTTATTTCTTTTTGGCGGTAAAATGCTTGTTCTGATACATCTTGAGAATATTCTATATTTTATTTAACTTTTGTTTATAAACTAACTTTTTCCTTATTTATTTTTAACTACAATTTGTATTTTGTGTTTTAAAGTATTTCATTAACTGTTAATTTTTTTGTTTATTATTAATTATTTTGGTTCCAGATGAATATGGTCGACTAACAGATGTTGGTGATTATTTAATAAAAAAAATTCATTAAAAATGACTAAAATAAAAGAAACAAACAAGACTGAATACTAGTAATATATTTGAAAGTAATTAGTGTATTATTTAAAGAACATATATGTATATCTGTTGGGGCGCACCCACCTTCTAACTAGTAATGGACTGGTCCCTCTTATATAACTCAGCTCTGGAGAGAGAGTGACAGAGCGGCAGAGAGAGCGTCAGCAGTCCAGATAAACTTACCCGGTACATACCGTTGGACTATAGACTTTGGATATTGTTTCGTACTAACCAACCTTCGTTCTACTAATCACTCTATTGTTAATTGCTTTTATGAATATACCAGTATTTTCCTCTACAACTGTGTTTGTCTTGATTCATACACCGACACGCGGGAAACTCACAACATCTCAACAATATCATTTTGGCAAGTGCAGAAATATTTGCTTATCTGCAGGTGGCAACATTTTATTAGAGACTGTCTTAAATGTCTTTCTTAGGTGGTCAAAATCAAAAAGTTTAGATTTACATTTCTTTTTGGCAGTAAAATGCTTGTTCTAATACATCATGGGAATTTTCTGTATTTTAATTAACATTTTTTTATCATGTAATTTTTCCTTTTTTACTGCTAACTACAGTTCCTATTTTGTATTTTAAAGTATTTTATTGTTTAACTGTCAATTTCTCTTTTATTATTAATTATTTTGTACTTTTAATAAGTCTTTCTTTTATATCTTAGCAATACATTTCATATAAATGATTGTATTACCGAGAGAACAAATATGTATATAATTTTGGTAAGCATAGAAATGTTTGCTTATCTGTAGGTGGCAAAATATCTTGTATTTTAAAGTATTTTATTGTTTAACTTTTAATCCTAAAATAAATAAATGCTACTTTTGAATCACACATCGTTCTGTCCTTACTTTGTGCAAACGATAATGTTCACATTCAGCAGTTATCCTGATGTAAATAGGTAACTTTCAGAAATATCATCATCCTGGTCACAAAAGCAATGTTTGAAGGAAATATTAGCCATTTTTCATACTTTCTAGGCATCAGCAAATAAACACTTGCTACCAAAGGACAAAATTCATGTTAGTGTAATCAAAAATTCTGGTGATTTGCAACTGAAATAATATTTAGGTTTTATTCCAATTCTAATCATTGCTTTTTAAAACAATAAACATTGCCTAAGAGTGAAGGGAGATGAATTATACATGTATATATTCAGTTTCATCATATGTTTAGGTTTTATTCCAATTCTAATCATCACTTTTTAAAACAATAAACATTGCCAAAGAGTGAAGGGAGATGAATTATACATGTATATAGTCAGTTTCATCATATGTTTAGGTTTTATTCCAATTCTAATCATCACTTTTAAAACAATAAACATTGCCAAAGAGTGTTTATATAGTCACTTTCATCATATGTTTTTTTATTCAATTCTAATCATCACTTTTTAAAACAATAAACATTGCCAAAGAGTGAAGGTAAAAAATATATCATATGTTTAGGTTTTATTCCAAATCACTTTTAAAATAATAAACATTGAAAAGGAAGGAGATGAATTATACATGTATATATTCACTTTCATCATATGTTTAGGTTTTATTTCAATTCTAATCATCACTTTTTAAAACAATAAACATTGCCAAGAGTGAAGGTAGATGAATTATACATGTATAAATTCACTTTCATCATATGTTTAGGTTTTATTCCAATTTAATCATATAATAAACATTGTTTATACATGTATTTCATTTCATCATATGTTTAATTCAATTCTAATCATTTTTAAAACAATAAACATTGCCAAAGAGTGAAGGGAGATGAATTATACATGTATATATTCACTTTCATCATATGTTTAGGTTTTATTTCAATTCTAATCATCACTTTTTAAAATAATAAACATTGCCAAAGAGGAAGGTTTGGAAAAAAAATGCCCTTTTGACGCAATGTCTTATTGTGAGCCCATTTACCAAAATTTAATTTGAAACAAAGACAAGAATGATGAAATGTTATGTAATATCAACCCTCCTATATGATAGTAAATTTTCAATAACTTCTTCATAGATGAAAAAGAGACTTGTGGCAACAAGAGATGGAGTTCTATAAAAAGATGCTGACATTGTAGCAATTTGAACAGCTTCAATTCAATCCATACATTTTTTTACTTTACAAATGTGTCGGCAAACAAAAACCAAACAAGAGAAACACAAAAAATGTTTTTATAATAAGAATCTTCATTTTATTGTATGACATACAAAACAATCAAGTGTGTGATTTTTATATAGTAAGAGTTGTAATTAATAGCAGGAGTTATTTATCTTTAACTGTAAATTCTTAAAGCCTTTTAAGAGAAAATATTTTTATCTCAACTCACAGAAAAGATTTCAATTCATGAAATATATTTCAATCTCAATAAAAGAGATGTTCAAAGTTGCTTTGCAAATGTTGCAAAAATATTTGGTTGGCAAACTGCATGTTCTTTGAGTAGAATTCTTGTTGTTTCGATAAAAATCATTGATGTTAAAATTGAAGTGTAGTTTGTTGGTGAGTGAGTGAATTCAAAGCTTGGGATTATGTTAGGAAATCTAACTTAGAAACTTCAAAGCTTTGAAATGTCGCGAATTGTTTGATGCCGCAAAGCTCACTCTTAGAAGTTGAATAGTTTCTGTAGCTTGTAGTTCAAGATATGTGCAATGTTCATACATACATGTGTGTGTGTGTGTGTGTGTGTGTGTGTGTGTGTGTGTGTGTGTGTGTGTGTGTGTGCGCGCCATAGCATCTTCATAGCATTTTCCCTTAAAGGAACAAACATGATTTCTCCACAGCTACATCTTGTATGTGAGAGAAGGTAAGAGGAAAAGTTGGAAATGTGTCCAAATATTTATATTGTTGTATACCACATGATAGGCTTGAAGCACAGATTTTTGGCGGTAAATTAATTATAACTGTGAGGCCATAGATGAAAGCATGATATTGGCATTAATTGACCAATCAAGAGTCAGAGAAATATCAAGGCTCTGTGATCCACTTTTTTCTTTTAACAGATGTTTCAGATTGCAGTACTGTTACATGGGAAATGTATTGGAATCTTTTTTAAGCAATGGAATTAGATCACAAATAAAATATTAAATTGAAGTAGAACACTAAAACATTACTACAGACCAGGGGTGGCCAAACCTGCTTAATTTAAGGTCAACTTCAGACATTTGAGAGCTGCAAGAAACAAAATTTACACAGATTTTTGTTACATACATATTAATGTTAAACTTAGATTTTAAATCTAACGGGGTGTCGATTCATATGCAGAAAATAATTATAAAGCTTCACATTTTTCTTATTTACCTTTTATATTAACGATGATGAAAAAAGCTCAGGTAACATATTTCCACGAGATGCATATTAAAAGGACCAGAAAGTCACACGTGTCTTGAGGCACCATTTGATCTCCCCTGCAATAGGGGAAGCAGGTCCACAACAAGAAAGTTTTATGTAAAATTGAAATTAAAGGGCCATATATTTAGAATCAGAAAAATGACACATGATGAGGAAAGAAAGCTTAGAGAATATGATATTCAGAGGATGTAATGAAAACAATAAGGGGAGAGAAAAACAGTGAGTAACCTACTTAATGAACAAGCATTGGTAAAAGATACAAAGGAGAGGAAGTTGTGGAGAGCCATGATTGCTCACATTCTGAAGGGACACAATTCTTAGCAAGCACATCTCACAGACCAATAGTAGCGTACTAAGATCGATGATGGCAAAGTGCTTCATATTTTAGCCTTGTGCCAAACTAAGCCAAGTCACATAAATTATGCATGCGACCATCGTCTAAGGGCAGGGTTTTAAATTAAAGTTATGGCTTTTTTTTAAAAGCTCTCAAATCAGTGAATAGGACAACGGTAGAATGAAACTGCTCGCAGAACACTGAATACATATTCATTGCTATTCTGTATTTGGTTTTATTCTCGCCTGAGATGCGGTGATCATTGTGTCGAGAGGGTGTAACAGCTGGTGCCAGCGATGAGCTGGGAACATCGATGAACACCAGCTTCCCTAAGTGTCAAGAGAACAGAGAAAAGAGGAGGGACAATTAAGATTCCATAAACAAATATTTTGTATAAAAATGAGGGAGGGAGAGAGAGAGAGAACAAATATATGAAGGGAAAAGCACAACAAAAAAATAGGGATAAAAAGAGAGAGAGAAAGGAGAGAAAGGAGAGAAAGGAGAGAAAGGAGAGAAAGAGAAAGGAGAGAGAGAGAGAAAGAGAGAAAGGAGAGAGAGAGAAAAGGAGAGAGAGAGAGAGAGAGAAAGGATAGAGATAAGAGGAAAGGATAGAGAGAGAGAAAAGAGAAAGGAGGAAAGAAAAGGATAAATGAATGTGAGGAGAAAAAAGGAAGAGAGAGAAAGGAATAAAGAGGGAGAAAGAGAAGGAGAGAGAGAGAGAAAGAAAAAGGAAGGAATAAAGAGAGGAAAAAGGAGGAAAGAAGGATAAATGAATGTGAGGGGAAAATCTCAAAGAGAGAAAGGAATAAATAGGGATAAAAGGAGAGATATATATAGAAAAGGAAGAAGGAGATATTCAGTCAAAGGGATATAAATGAATATATAAAAAAGAGGGAGATATTCATCAAATATATATATATGAGAGGGAGATATTCAGTCAAAGGATATATATATATGAGAGGGAGATATTCAGTCAAAGGGATATATATATGAGAGGGAGATATTCAGTCAAAGGGATATATATATGAGAGGGAGATATTCAGTCAAAGGGATATATATATATATATATATATATATATGAGAGGAGATATTCAGTCAAATGGATATATATATATATATATATATATATATATATATATATATGAGAGGAGATATTCAGTCAAATGGATATATATATATATATATATATATATATATATATATATATATATATATATGAGAGGGAGATATTCAGTCAAAGGGATAAAGGGATATATATATATATATATATATGAGAGACAAAGAGGATCAGATAAAGAGAATAAGTGGGATTATTAGTCTAATGAGTAGACTTTGATCATCTCTAGATCTGTTACTGTAACCCCCCCCACACACACACACGCCAGAATAAGCAAATATCTTGAGAGCAAGCCATGAAGTACTGAGGAGTACTGATGTAGTGGGTTCGATCCTCACTGGATTCCCTCTTGTGACCCTTTACCACATTGATTCAGGGTCAGTGCATAATCGCAAATTGTGCTAAATTACCCTCTGTGCATTTATCACGCACATATATTCCACATCCTGTTTGACACCCCCATAGAAAACAGCCCGAAAAATATATCCATCAATTACATTACATTCCATAGGTTTGTAATAAAGATAGCACTAAGTGGGCAGCCCATGTAATTAGTGGTACTAGGCATGTAATTAGGGGTACTAGGCATGCAATTAGGGGTACTAGAAATCATGCCACAGGTAAATGACTGAATATAAATAAATGGTTCTTGTAAATCCCTGTATCAGAAAATGACAATAGATGTGACTAAGTTAATATCTATTTCTACTACTTACATGATCCAAGTTGTTGTCCTCATCTTTATTGGCAGATGTTTCGGCTGTTGCAACACCTTCTTCAGGTGATTTATCTTTGAACTGTTGTATCTTAGAAATGATTAAAGATATCTTACTGGAATTCTCCAAGGTTTTTATAACACTATTGAACTCTACTTTGAATTTATTTAGCACTAAGTTGAAATGATGATCCCTCTTCTTCTTGTGACCTTGCAATCCAGTTTTCCTCTCTACTGTTCCTTCTATTTTAAATTTATTCACCGTTCTCTTGATGGTTCTTGAGTGGACTTTGAAGATGGAAGCCAGAGTATAAATGTTGGTACCATTACTGAAAGCCTGAATGATCTTTTTCCTCTCACCATTGCTCGGTTGTAAGACAGTGAGGCACGGTGAAGTAATGGATAGCGGCTTGGAGAGCCGAGTTTGAATTCCAGTTGAATCCATTACATTCACTTCCGTGCTAATACCCTTGGGAAAAGTGTGACTCCTGTTCTTCTCCCTCCAGCTATGGATAAATAGCAGGATAGACTGGATTCTATAGCCTTGGATAGCAACTGGTCTAAGAGAAGGAAAACTCTGAATTCAAAACCTGCGGAGGGTCATTTGGGGACCTTGTGGCACGTAGTGCACCAGGTCTCTGTAATCGGCCCTTCAAAATGTGTGGATGGTCCTGCACAAAACCTTCACCACTATAATCAAATCTCATGTGCTGCGGTCAAGTATTGAACACCGAACTCTTTGGGCGAAGTCACTTTTTGGATTATTCAACCAAAGACTTTATCCAGATGGCCCAGCAGATAAAAGCATTGGTTGAAGTTATCCAAAAAGTCACTTGACTCAAAGATTAAGGCAACAGTTCAAACAATGTAGATAGTGTAAATAAATATTTATCCACTTATTTATATAAGCTTTAAAACATGAAATTTCAAGATTGTATTTTTTGCATGTTTCTCCATGACATGACGCCTTTTTTGAATATTTTAGTTTTTTCCTTTCAGTAACTGAACCCTCTGAGTTTTGTTCACCTCTGCTGTGGACAGGTATTGAACTCACAACTCTTTGGGTCAAGTCACTTTTTGGATTACTTGAGCCAACACTTATCCAATATTTCTTCATTTTTCTACTGAAGAATTTCTTTGATTTGGTTTTAAAATATATTGGGTTAAGTTGGAAATAATTTCCACTTATATATATATATATATATATATATGAAAAGTGGTGTTTTATAAATTCTTTATAATTATTTATATTTATGATGAAATATATTGGGTCAATATCAGAGATAGAAACAAACTCACATCAATTTATCAATTTTATATATATATAAATATATATATTTATTCAATTATATATATATATATATATTTATATATATATATATATATATAAATAAATATATAATTATTTATATATATATATATATATAAAATGCACTTGTGTTAGAAAACACTCAATATATATATATATATATAAAAAACTGTGTGTGTGTCCAACCAATATATATATATATATATATATATATATATATATATATATATACACACATATACATATAAAAAATTTACAAGAGGATAGAATCCAGGTAGAACTCAATGTCCAGGACAGAGTAAGAATATAATAAAAAGGCTTCAACACTAATATTCCATGGTTATAATTTATTACATTGGAATCGTAATTACGATCCAATTCATTATATATATATATATTTTTTTTTTCACAAGAGGAGACATGGTGGAGTTTGAATTCCAGTCGAATCCATTACATTCACTTATGTGCTAATACCCTTCTGAAAGATGTGAATCCTTTTCTTTTCCCTCCAGCTATGGGTAAAATAGCAGGACAGACTGGGACCTATAGCCTTGGATTGCAACTGGTCTCGGAGAAGGAAAACTCTGAATTCAAAACCTGCGGAGGGTTGTTTGGGGACCTTGTGGAACATAGTGCACCAGGTCTCTGTATTCAGCCCTTCAAAAAGTGTGGATTGTTCTGCATGAAACCTTCGTCACTATAATCAAATCTCACGTGCTGTTGTCAGGCTGTCGGTTTCCTGGGAACTGATCTGCTTGACCCTTATACATTGAATTCGACAGGAGAGTCGACGACTATTTATTCACCACCACTTGCTGCCATGCCTAGTCTGGTACAAATGCTAGAAATTTTTGATAAAATCCAAAGAAGAATCAGCAATGTTATTGGTCCTGACCTGGCATCTCAGCTTTAGTCCCTTTCTCACTACTGTAACGTAGCTTCCCTGTGCCTTTTTCTATAAATAATTTCATGCTAATTATTCCGATTTTGCTCTATGGTAACCAGATTGGCGGTAAGGTCTCATCATTTTACAGTTGAAAAGGATAGATGTAATCATAAGTTCTATGCTAACAATTTTCTCTATCATACTTTTTCTTGTGACACTCTTCCGACTTCTTACTTCCAAGTCAACTTTGATCTTCAAAAAATTTAAATGCAATGTCAATCGTTATCTTCTGTTTTCTTAATTCTTGTTCTTTTATTGTCCTCTTTCCATGATAGTAGTTTTTCTCATATTCTTTAACACTCGGTAACCACTTGAGCCCTAGTGGCTTTATTGCCTTGCTTGAGGTGAAATAATTAAAAAAAAATTCTACAGATTTTGATGCAAAAAACTATCTGCAAAGTCTGGAATCTGTTTTTCATGTGAACTAGTTTTCTCCATGAAAGTGTTTTGTACCGATTCAGAAAGAAGACCGAGAGAAAGAGAGAGAAAAGAAGGTTTGGTTTACTTTGCTTTATGGCATATCAACACCTCAATGGGTTATTTAATGCCAACAAGATTTTTAGGATAGGTTCGCATGAATAGAAAATGTATTCATTGTAAGAAATCTGTTTGTAAATCAGGTTTCATTGACATATTTTTGTAAAGAGATTTTTGTCGAGACTCAAAAGTATTGCTGGTAATATTTTGTTTTGTTATCAAAAATATAGTGCTGATATTTTCTACTATAAAAATGTATGTTTATTCATACCATTTTGACCCCAGTTTGGGCCTTAACTATTTACCCATAGCTGGGATGCTAACAGGTCCTACCAGCCCGGGTAAAGGTCAACCTAAGAACTCCAACAATTAAAAAGTGATTCCACACTCCTCAAAACCTCTCGATTAGAGACCTTGCTGCCAGATGTAGTTTATCATCATACCCAGGAAGTAGGACTACTTTGAAGGGTGTTTTTAATATAACATGTATTAAAGAGGTGTTGCTACCCAAATATATAAGTGTATCAGTTTGTAGAAGTCTGATTAAATTCTGTATAGGCGAACATTATATAAATAAATACTCTTACTACATTGTGTGTGAGTGTGTGTACATGACATTGACATCCATAAAAAAACTATTTTTTCCCCCATTTTATTTCTGTCTTTCTTGCTTGCTTACAAGTGAACGTTTTGTAAGCTTCGACAAGCAGACTTTTCCATAAAGGCATGTCATGCTGGAAAATCAATAAACCTTGCTTCAGACATGTGGGAGCAAGTCTAAGTCAGGTTTATTTAAATATAGGCTCACCAACACAGGTATTAAGAGGAAAAAAAGGGAACCTGCTGTATGCGCACCTGTACGAATGGCGTGTATGCAGTTTGCTTAAAATGGGATTCTCATTTATTGTTATGTCAATATTCTTGCAGGAGAAAGGAGGGGGTGAAAAGCCGTTAAAATGAAGCCAACACCACAACGGAAACAAAAGAATGACACACATATATACACAAAAAGAAAGTATGGCGGGGCGGTTTGAGAGAGGAGCAAGATCTTGTCATACAGAGAAGTGGTATGAAAGAAAGAGCTCGTCAGGTTTGCAGAATGGGGGAATCCAGACAGTTTTTCAATGGGGGGAGAGAAGAGACAGGTCTTCACAGCTGGGAGTGGAATCAAGGCTGCCAGGCCTTCACAGCGGTGGAGGAATCGAGTCAGTCAGGCCTTCACAGCGGTGGAGGAATCGAGGCCTTCCTGGCCAATGGAGGAATCAGTCAGGCCTTCACAGCGGTGGAGGAATCGAGTCAGTCAGGCCTTCACAGCGGTGGAGGAATCGAGTCAGTCAGGCCTTCACAGCGGTGGAGGAATCGAGTCAGTCAGGCCTTCACAGCGGTGGAGGAATCGAGTCAGTCAGGTTTACAGGGTTGTAGACTACATTATACTGGTGAGTGAAGAGGAAAGGGATTATACTAATGGGTGGAGGCAAAGCTGACAAGACGTGGTGATGAGTAGAGGCAGGCTATTAGACCACGTGGGAAAACAATCAGGAGGTGCAGAAAAGAGAAATGAGGTGCAGAAAAGAGATAGAGAATAGCAGTACAGAGGTGAGAGAGTTGTACAACAAGAATGTGGGGAAAAAGAATGAGTAAGAGCGAGTGAGGTAGCCACTGAAAGAGGGGGGAGAGGGAAAGGGAGGGGGAAGATGGAAAGAGAGAAGGGGAATGTGTAAGAGAGAGAGAAGGGAATGAATGGGAAGAAGGGGAATGGGAGAGATGGGGAATGGGAAGAGAGGGGGAAAGGGAGAGGGGGGAAAGAGAGAGGGGGAAAGAGAGAGAGGGGGAAGAGAGAGGGGGGAAGAGAGAGGGGGGGAAGAGAGAGGGGGGGAGAGAGAGGGGGAAGAGAGAGGGGGGGAAGAGAGAGGGGGAAGAGAGAGGGGAAAGAGAGAGGGGGGAAAGAGAGAGGGGAAAGAGAGAGGGGGGGAATGGGAGAGAGGGGGGAATGGGAAAGAGAGGGGGAATGGGAAAGAGAGAGGGGAAAATGCCAGACAGATGCACTGAAGTTTGCAGAAGTTGAAGCAAAACATTTATCACCGTAACGCACCATTCTCAACCCAGAGAGCAAACAATGACAAACCATGAAAATCGTTCAGGTAAATTTGTCTACCAAGCAGACAAGGATGACGGCATATGTCAAATGTCGTAGACCGTATATTCTACGGCCTATTTGTACGACCCATTTACACAGTAGCAGGTCATTACAATCGATATCAGCCGGCACACACACCTTCACTTGCCGGAGAATGTCTCCTCCTGGTGTATTCAAGAAATCCAGACTCCCATTCCCCTAACAGAAGATCCAAATTCATCATGTCTTAAAAATGAAATATCATTGATCCTGATTGCGACTATTGTCAGTTTTGCCCTAAAGCGAGTTAGAATCAGATCTCCGAGTTTAGAGCCATCAGCAGTTAACATTCTTAAAGGGGCCTGTCTATACGATCCAAGGCACGAAAATAACGTTGTCTCGACGAAGCGTGAACGATCATTTGTCCATGTGCCGTGTCCCTTCAGAATGTGGACGATCATGACTCTCCACAACTTCCTGTCATCTGTAGCACTTATTAAAATTTATGTTTTTGCTATATCTCCTATCTCCTGTTCTACCAGCCATAGACAGGCTCAATACATAGGCTATACGCTGTTTTCCCCTGTTCCTCTTACCTTCAAATCTGTCCTCTGAGTGTCAAATTTTCCTAGCTTTTTTCCTCATTACATGCTCTAGAAATTTCAACTCTTTCTGCTTGTTATATAGGAATAAAGTGTAGCTGCCGACACTGGAGTTTGAACACAGATCACCAAAAAGCAAAAACAGGCGATCCCATTTTGAATAAGTAGATCACGTGATGGTAAAGAAAATGTATATATGGGAATTAGCGTGGCATCTATCCGGATTATTTCGGAAGTGTGCTTGTCAAACTCTCCGATTCCGAGCAGAGAGGAACCAAGACGAGGCTATGCCAAAGGACAGAGTCTCGTCTTGGGAGGTAGACAGCTACGAGACCCCGTTTTTAAGGGTCTACGGCGAATTTTTGCCGAGCTTACGGGTTCGGATACCCCACAATAAACTCAGCCTTGTGCCACATGCGACCTCGTGGGGCGGTGGGTGAATATCATTACTTCGGAAGTGTGCTTGTCAAACTCTCTGCCTCCGAGCAGAGAGGAACCCAGACGAAGCTATGCTGAAGGGTAGGTGTCATCTGGAGTGGTAGACAGCTACCTGACCCCGTTTTTACGAGGTCTACGGTAAATTTTTGACCGAATCTACGGGCTCGGATATCCCACTATAAAATTGGCTTTGTGCTGCATCCGGCCGCGTGGGGCGGTTAGTGAATATGTCACTATACGGATTACTTCAGAAGTGTACTTATCAAACTGTCTGCATCCGGGCAGAAAGGGACCCAGACGAGGCTATGTAGAAGGGCAGAGTCTCGTCTCGAGAAACAGCTACCCGACACCGTATTTACGGGATCTGAGGTCATTTTTGGCCGAGCCTACGGGCTCGGAAACCCCACAATAAACTCGGCCTTGTGCCACATCAGACTGCGTATGGCGGTTAGTGAATATCTCACTGTGGTGGTTACTATTCGAGCGAGTATTATCGAGCAAGTACTATTGTGGGATCTTCCACAACAAACCAGCCTTACCTCTTTTTAGGAAATGCACTCTTCCTATCTGGCAAGTAACATCCTACTTTCATACAAATATAACAAGTATTCATTGGTCAATCACCTCCAATCTAGCTTGTTGATTGGTCAGAACTGACCAATCAATCCGCCTGCACGCGACCAATCTGTTTTCCCGCTCATATGCTGGGAGCCTCACGACCATTATATAAACTGTAAACTGCCTCGAGTAGTAGTTTTTCTTTCCTATTCATCTCTCTCGCACGTCTCATTCCTTGCTACCAAGTGCCAAGATGTAACCTTCAAGAACTCCCGTCTTAGTCATTGCTGGCCAGACGTTAAAGACAATTACCTACATTCACAAACTCTGAAATCACTTCTGAACTTTTACCAACTTCAGAACTCACAATTCCAAACTTTATTCTGCTAAATTACAGTTTACAATTACTTCTTAATATGAACTCCGGTACAACTAATACCTAATCAAAGGGACACGACTCTGTCCTACCTTTTCAGTTCGCATGCATGTACATCAAACATTAATAAATCTAATTGTTATGTTTTGAAATCATTCCGTTCAGTTTTGTATTTTATTCTATGTGCTACTTACGTCAAGTATAAATTGCATTGCGTTCACGCATTGTACTTAATCCCACCTTTCCTAGCCAAAGTTAAATATTGATAACACCGTCACTACATAAATGGCAACCCCGACGTCCGTCGTTCGACGTTCACAACAACAATGATAATACAACCGCTACACTATTAGTGCAAGTGTTATTCAAAAGCGTCTGACACCAGGATTGTTCAACGGCGTTACTATAGTTGTATCTGCGATTACAAAGTCTCTACTACAACGAGCATTACGAAAGTGACAACGAGTATTCGTTTACATCATAAAAGTATTAACGAGTGTTCGTTGACACCACAACAGTGATGATACATATAAATGTTGTTTTTGTTCCCATTTTCTCTAAAACTTCGTCGTTGCTCATGTGTAGCGGAACTGAAAGGTTCTGCTGAACTGACTACAGTTCGCCGTTCTAAGAGGCAACGAGTGGCATGCGTAATATGTAAGCAGAATAGTGGACGCTTACGCAAATGTAGCAACAGGCCCTGGCAAAATGAAATACTGGACGAACGAGGAAAGAAAAGAATGGCCTACCACGAAATCTCGTTGGCTAGTGATTTGTATGTAAATTATGGTCGGTCCTCGGCTGTATAAAGCGAGCCGTCTTTTGAGAGAGACAGAAGCGTTCTTGTTGTCGAGAAGCGAAGGCTGGGTGTGTGACCCAATTTTGCCGTCTCTACGTGGCCTGTTGGATTGTTATGTCAGACAGTCGTTGAACTAGATTTTGGCTACAAGTGTTGCGGTTGAGAGACGAATCTGTTGCATACTTATTCCTACCGGAAGTTGACACTCATTATTTGTTTTCTTTTGCTTTTTCTTTACCAACACATCATGTGTTCAGTCGATGGTATTCTCATCATCCTTCTGTAGAGACACATTTCTGTTGCCTCAGTTCTCCATTAGACCGTCCAGAATTCACTGCCACATAGGATGATTGATATTACATAACAGTTAAATATACATTGTTTCTAACGAAAGTTTTCCGTTTCTTAATAATTTGCTAAAACTTAGCTGAGAGACCGAATTCGGTAATTCGTTAGCGTTTTACCTTCACCTTTATGTAAAGGTAACCCTGACCAAAAGGTGGTCATTGGAAAGGCAATACCTCAGCGATTAAACACCTGCTACGAAGATGAATGCAAATTTGAAATAGGAAATAATCTACACTATGTACATTATTCAGACTATTGTCCTCATCTTTGTCGCCATATTCATTACAACGTTTCGGTCGTTGTACGCTCCGGCCTTCTTCGGGTGGTTGTAATGTCGAGCTGAACCCTTTATTTCGCTCACTGTGGTAGACTGTTCTCAAGGACAAATGGCACAGTGGATAAAGGCGTTGGTTAGATCCAGTGACAGAACCCAAAAAGAGTGAGAGTTCAATACCCGGTTAAGGCAGTGGAGAACTTGGAGAGAAGAATTAACAGGAGATAACTGACAACTGACAACCATTAAACATGGCACGAGGAACAAGAATGAGCTACGAAGGAAAGGAAATTGTGAAGAGCCATCGCCTACGCCCTGAGGGGACACGGTACATTAATATACAAGGGTTGCACTATACATCAAGTAAGGTTATTCATGATTATGTATACGGTACTCAATTTTCGTATTTTTTGTTTTTATTTTACTTTAAGGTTCATCCTGTACAAGGCCCGAGGGCCACTCGAGGTAGAGGGTTACGTTAACGGGTAGTTTATATGGATAGGAGGTAAAGATAACGGTTAACCCTAGACATGAACAGGTTAAGATTGGAGGTCTGGTCAAAAGGCAGTGATCCGCGGGAAGAAGCTGTTAGAGTGGAACTTCTCGCCGACGGAATACGGAGGGAATCTTGACTTTGACTTGTATCGGTTTTCACCCTGGTCGGGTTGAACCGGCTTCCTACCGAGCAAGTACAGCATCACGGACCATCGCTGCCCACGCTCGCCGATCCTTAGCCAGGTCACACGAAATGGCGAGCCAATTGCGATTCCAGTACTTTCGGGTCCACGAGTAGTTACTTGTGGACCCGAAAGTACTGCTAGGTCATCCTTGATTGTGCTAGCCCATGTCCTCAGCTGCACATCGACACGTTTTCGCCAGCCAGGAAGAGAATGAGGGAGAAGTACATCACGGATGAGCTCTCTCTCCGGGCGTCGAGCTGCGTGCCCGAACCAACGGAGACGACGCTGGAGCATGACGGGTGGAAGAGGACGGAGACTCAGGCGACGACGTAGTGTGGCTGTGGGCACACAATCGATTCGGCGGCATTGTAGAATGCAACGAAGGCAATCGTTTTCGAACACTTCAAGCCTTCGTAGGTCAACCGCTCTAAGTGGCCACGTATCGCAGCCATAGAGAAGGATAGTCCGAACAATAGCCTGATAGATGCGCGCCTTCGTGAAAATCCAGGGGGTGTCTGAACCGGCAACCGGCGGCCTCGGGTCGCTCTGTCAATGCGTCTGTGGAAAATCTGCGGCAAACAGGGCGTTTTTTCCCTTTCTCTCGGGTAGGACTTGGGACACTTCCCTTAATCAAATCCCAATGAATCTTCCTTTATGAGCGATACAACTAACAAGAATACGGGATTATGGGTGGTTTGCTACAATGTAAGTGGCTTAGCGGGTCCTAGCCATGACGGAACCAAGGAATATCGTTCGTCCGAGCACTTTCCATGAAAGTAGCTATAGACCAGTGAGAGACTCGCCACATGCGAGAGAGATGTTTGCGTGCGGAAAATAATAATTCTCCTCCAAGGACTCGGAGACTGGGCAATATTGGAAGATTTCAAAATGTTTATTAGATAATTGTGGCCTTGTCGAAATACCTACTGGAATATTTCCTGGTTATAATAAACAAGCTTCAAAACTGAACACACAGACGTTCGACAGTTTATAAAGCCGGAATCTTCATAAATCAATGTTGACCTACTGAATTTTTTCAAGCTTAACACGATATTACAGGTGAAATCAATATGCATACAATTGCCTTGCAACATTGTACCTTGGTACTGAGTGAGGGTTGCGAATAAGAGACGGTGGAGGTGGAAGCGAGGGGTGAAGAGGTATAAACGGACAGGAGGAAAAAACGAACGGGAGGACGACAAACAACACAAAGAGAAGAGAGGAAGAAATTACGAAGACAGCCATCGACGGAAGGGAAGCACGGAGATGCTATGAACAGCGATGGATGGAAACGTGGGGTTGGGGAAATGCAGAGTTGAAATGGAAGCAGGATGCGGATGGAGGGAAGCAGGGGCATTGCAAAGATACACCGACTTGGAAGCGGGGATTGCAAAGACACCTGACCGACTAGATGGAAGCGGGGATTGCAAAGACACCTGACCGACTAGATGGAAGTTGGGGGATTGCAAAGACACCTGACCGACTAGATGGAAGCGGGGGATTGCAAATACACCTGACCGACTAGATGGAAGGGGGATTGCAAAGACACCTGACCGACTAGATGGAAGCGGGGGATTGCAAAACACCTGACCGACTAGATGGAAGGATTGCAAACACACCTGACCGACTAGATGGAAGCGGGGATTGCAAAACACCTGACCGACTAGATGGAAGCGGGGGATTGCAAAGACACCTGACCACTAGATGGACGGGGGATTGGACACCTGACCGACTAGATGGAAGCGGACACCTGACCGACTAGATGGAAGGGGGATCTAAAGACACCTGACCGACTAGATGGAAGCGGGGGATTGCAAAGACACCTGACCGACTAGATGGAAGCGGGGGTTGCAAAGACACCTGACCGACTAGATGGAAGATTGCAAAGACACCTGACCGACTAGATGGAAGCGGGGATTGCAAAGACACCTGACCGACTAGATGAAGCAAAGACACCTGACCGACTAGATGGAAGCGGGGGATTGCAAAGACACCTGACCGACTAGATGGAAGCGGGGGATTGCAAAGACACCTGACCGACTAGATGGAAGCGGGGGATTGCAAAGACACCTGACCGACTAGATGGAAGCTTGCAAAGACACCTGACCGACTAGATGGAAGCGGGGGATTGCAAAGACACCTGACCGACTAGATGGAAGCGGGGATTGCAAAGACACCTGACCGACTAGATGGAAGCGGGGGATTGCAAAGACACCTGACCGACTAGATGGAAGCGGGGATTGCAAAGACACCTGACCGACTAGATGGAAGCTAGATGGACCGACTAGATGGGCGGGGATTGCAAAGACACCCGACTAGATGGAAGCCGACTACTAGATGGAAGCGACCGGATGGAAGCGGGGGATTGCAAAGACACCTGACCGACTAGATGGAAGCGGGGGATTGCAAAGACACCTGACCGACTAGATGGAAGCGGGGATTGCAAAGACACCTGACCGACTAGATGGAAGCGGGGATTGCAAAGACACCTGACCGACTAGATGGAAGCGGGGATTGCAAAGACACCTGACCGACTAGATGGAAGCGGGGGATTGCAAAGACACCTGACCGACTAGATGGAAGCGGGGGGATTGCAAAGACACCTGACCGACTAGATGGAAGGGGGATTGCAAAGACACCTGACCGACTAGATGGAAGCGGGGGATTGAAAGACACCTGACCGACTAGATGGAAGCGGGGGATTGCAAAGACACCTGACCGACTAGATGGAAGATTGGACACCTGACCGACTAGGGAAGCGGGGGGATTGCAAAGACACCTGACCGACTAGATGGAAGCGGGGGATTGCAAAGACACCTGACCGACTAGATGGAAGCGGGGGATTGCAAAGACACCTGACCGACTAGATGGAAGCGGGGGATTGCAAAGACACCTGACCGACTAGATGGAAGCGGGGGATTGCAAAGATACCGACCGACTAGATGGAAGCGGGGGATTGCAAAGATACCGACCGACTAGATGGAAGCGGGGGAAAGACACCGACCGACTAATGGAAGCGGGGATTGCAAAGATACCGACCGACTAGATGGAAGCGGGGATTGCAAAGATACCGACCGACTAGATGGAAGCGGGGATTGCAAAGACACCTGACCGACTAGATGGAAGCGGGGATTGCAAAGACACCTGACCGACTAGATGGAAGCGGGGGATTGCAAAGACACCTGACCGACTAGATGGAAGCGGGGGATTGCAAAGACACCTGACCGGATGGAAGCGGGGATTGCAAAAGACACCTGACCGACTAGATGGAAGCGGGGATTGCAAAGACACCTTGCAATGGAAGCGGGGGATTGCAAAGATACCGACCGACTAGATGGAAGCGGGGATTGCAAAGACACCGACCGACTAGATGGAAGCGGGGGATTGCCGACCGACTAGATGGAAGCGGGGGATTGCAAAGACACCTGACCGACTAGATGGAAGCGGGGATTGCAAAGATACCGACCGACTAGATGGGGAGCGGGGGATTGCAAAGATACCGACCGACTAGATGGAAGCGGGGGATTGCAAAGACACCTGACCGACTAGATGGGAGCTGGGGCGGGAGACTGCAACGACACCGACCGACTAGATGGAAGCGGGGGCGGCGGATTACAAAGACAACCACCAACTGGATGGAAACGCGTGGCGGGGGCAATGCAAGGGGGGCGGAATTGCGAAGACAGCCACCGATTGGATGGAAACGCGGGGAGAATGCGAAGACAGAAAATAGGGGGTTGCACCATAATTTTCTTTTTTTATGGGGGTTAAAATTCATACCTTTCCGGTGACCTTGAGGGAAAGAGAGACGTCAAGCAAAATGCTCCGAGGAATAGACGTTAAACAGAATCACCAGAGAGAAGATCAACCAAAATTGTTGGTGGGAAGGAGAACTTCAGTCAAAATAGAAGAAATGTGACGTCAAATCAAATTTTAGTATTTCTTTTTCTGTTTTTAAAAACAAAAGAAAAAGAAAAGACAACTTCATGTGAATGTATCATGTGCATTATCACACATTCCAATGATTTAAACAGTATCGCCAAAGGCGAAAAAAAATCTGGAGAGGGGGGGGATACATTTTATGTATTCACCAGCTAACGTCATAATAACACCCCGAGTTGAGGTTGTAGAAATATCCATATTGCCAAAAAGAGCAGTGCCGACCGCATATAGACTGCATACATAGCACACATGATACGGTTAGTTGTGTTTGGTCGGAACTACACAGGAAAAGTATGAATCCCCCCCTCTTCTCACCACAGCTATGGATTTACTAGTTGTACTTGTATCTGAAAATCATTATCTCCCCCTAAAATAGTTAATACAGTATTCACTTCTCTCGCCTAAAAATATTTTGACAATACAAAATATATTTCAGCCTCATAAGCCGGAAAACACACACACTCTCTCTATATATATATATATATATATATATATATATATATATATATATATATATATATATGTTTAATACTGGTTATTATAAACAGAGCATTTACTTAAATAATTGTATCTATAAAAAGAATGTTAAACAAAAATGTCTTAAAATAATTTCGGACTTTGTCCATTTCATATATATATATATATATATATATATATATATATATATATATATATATATAATATATATATATAAAAGGGTATCCCAATAAATGTGAATTAACTTTAAGCCTCTAAGGACTTTTTTCTTTTAGATTTAACAACTTAAGTCTTTGGCAATTTCAACCACGTAAAGATTAACAATCAATCAAACAACGTGTTAAAGTTATCGTAGCCCATTACGAAAATGGACGTCCAAACAGAACTGCATTTCACGCACGTCACGATTTTTTTGATCAACATAATCGACCAACCGAAAGTGCAATTGCAAACGACGTAAAGTTGTCGCGGAGAGGTTCAATTCCCGCGGGCGATGACGAATAGAGGTGTCTGGATTTTTCGGCCACATTCTCGTGCACTGCAGCAATGTTTTCGGGTGAACGGTGTAAAAGAGCACGCAATGGTGTTTTCAGATCTGCCACCGACCCAGGTTGTTTGAATTTACGAACAATTTCTCCAATTGCACTCTTGAAACTTTAACACGTTTATTTATTTTCCTTTATCGGCCTGGATGTTCGAGAAATCTTAAAGAAAAAATTGCTTTTTCCAGTGGGATTTGAACCTGCGTCCATCAGGGCAGAGAGCGCTACCGTTAAACACTCTAGCCAAATTAGTCACGTCGAGCACTCATTTCTCAGATAGAGTATATCTGTAGGATAGATTTTATTATATATATATATATATATATATATATATATATATATATATACACACACACTCTTCTACAGATATACCCATCTGAGAATATATATATATCTCAGATGCTGAGCAGACCTTAGAGTTTCTTGGAGAGAGCATGATCAACAATTTGAACACACACACATATATATATATATATATATATATATATATATAATGTATTTAGTTACTTAATTTTACACATTCCAAAGTATTTTTATTTGAGTTTTCGTTTACCGCTAATAATCCAAACTAATGGATTAAGTAGCAAATTAGATAGTAGCTAATCCAACCCTTAATTAGGAATTACTGCACAAAAACCTCACTTTGTGGCCTTGTGCCAAACTAAGCTTTTAAATGAACCAACTCGAAGACATCTGAGATTTTGATTCGACAAAGTCACACATTGCAATATCAATGACTCATTTTAAAATTCCTGACAAGAGCCATTCTTCAAGAAATGAAGAAATTCAAAGACACATTTGCGAAATAAAAGTTGTAAGCACCAAGGGACAAAAATGACAGCTGAAGACATGGCACCATTTTACCAGAAACGCAACGTCCATTGTATCAACAATAATCACAGCGAATGTCCAAATGTTTATTATTATAGAAGCCAATAATGGAAATTTATAAGATTTAAAGATTCTTCATTTATGTGATGCAAGAGCAAAGGCTGGTTTTGACGGTGGGAAGGGGCAGATTATTCATAATGACCCGATAAGAACAATCAAGTACCGCGAGTCTCACGTCTCCAAGTGGAAAAGTTCCCTCCAAATCCAAGTGTTAGCAGATGTGCTGATCACATCAATAAATAACAATATAACCACACACCCCTTCTTCTCTTCCATTTTTTTTTATTCTATATACCACCACCCTTCATCTCGTTCGTGTGACAGTGAGGATGCAGGTATTTGTGGGAAATGGGGGCAGAGCTGGGATGATAAAATGAAGTGGGGAGGGGAAAGGAAGTGGTGAGTATAAGATTCAGAGAATGAGTCGTAAGGAATAACGTTTCTTTAAGACATACTCTGCTTTTCTTGGGAAACAAGAAATGGCGAGATGGTTGAAGTGTATCCTCATTCCGACCGCCAAACTGAATATTTCTAATCAACAATGGCAACGACATTTAACACAGTGAAAGAAATATAAATAACAAGATGGCAGATGCGTTCGAGTTCTATAATAATCACCTCGTAAATCGTACTTGCAATTTCATTAACAAGAAAAATAGCAACAGACAAAAAAGAAAACAAAAAACAAGAAAATAAGTTAAACATAGATAAATGCAGCAGCAATAAAAACGTAGTGTAAAAAAAAAACAAAAAAAAAACGGTTTTTCGCATGACACCGCATTTTTTTTAAATACCTTCTCTCCACGGCAATAAAAATTGTTTTAAAATGCAATGATTAGAACAGCAAAGAAAAAAAGATAAAAAAATATGAAAGTGAATTTCTACAATTTTTTATTCTTGAGAATTTACAAAATTTATTAGATTGTTTATCTACAAGAATAATTTTGTTATCTGTCTATATTTCTGAGATGAGGTATTAGATACACTATTATTCAAACTATTATCCTCATCTTTGTCGCCATTTTTATTACAACGTTTCGGCCGTTGTACGCTCCGGCCTTCTTCAGGTAGTTGGAATGTCGAATTGAACGCTTTATTTCACTCACTGGGGTAGACTGTTCTAGTTCCACGTACTATGTTTAATGGGTGTCAGTTATCAGTTATCTTCTGTTAATTCCCCTTTTAATTCGGCCGAAACGTTGTAATAAATATGGCGACAAAGATGAGGACAATAGTCCGAATGATGTAAATAGTGAAGAATAATTTTATATTTGCAACATTCTAAAAATTAATACAATTAGAACTAACGCAATATTTATCATTCACCAATTTATGATGAACATTTACTAAATTGTTAAACTATGTGAATCAACACTAAGGAAATCCTAATTTACCATTTTATAATGTTTGAATCTATTGGCAATTAGATAATGTTTTGCCAACAATTCCAATAAAGAAATAAATAAAGTTTATTATTTCGTTTATTATTTCGGTTGTTTCAATTTTAATCATTTTTTAAAACAATAAACATTGAAAGTGTATAAAATTCATGTTTCATCATATATTTTAGGTTTCTTTCAATTTTAATCATCACTTTTTAAAACAATAAACATTGCCGAAGAGTGAAGGTAGATGAATTATACATGTATAAATTCACTTTCATCATATGTTTAGGTTTTATTCCAATTCTAATCATCACTTTTTCAAACAATATACATTGCCGAAGAGTGAAGGTAGATGAATTCTACATGTATAAATTCACTTTCATCATATATTTAAGGCTTTCTTTCAATTTTAATCATCGCTTTTTAAAACAATAAACGTTGCCAAAAAGTTGTTAAAATGATAATAGCGGTGTCAATGGAAAACCGTTCATTTTCAAATTCATTTTTTTTTCTGGGCATTAAGACAAAGATGTGTCTTCTCACCGGACTTATTCAACCTATATAGCCAGGCAATTCTGAGAGTATTAGAAGTCCTGCCAGGATTAATTATTGGCAGCCATAATCTTAACAACATAAGGTATACAGATAACAGTGTTGATAGCGAACAGAGAAAGTAAACTACAAGAAGCCCCAGAGAAGGCAGTTATATAAAGCAAGAAGTAAGGATTAAACATCAACTGCAAGAAGACAGAAAGCATGGTTGTTAACAAAAGGATGAGACCAAACTGCAAATTACACATCGCAGACACAAACGTCAAAGAAGTGTGGAAATTTAAAATACACCATTGTGCAAATTAATTGAAGCAAAACGAATAATTCCGTTATTTACTTTTTCGTATTTTTACAATGAAGTATGACCCAGCGCACACATTAGTACTTCGTATGTCCATCCCACAAACTCGTTCCTTGCAGATTGACCAGATTCTCAATTGGATTTAAATCGAGAGTTTCTGGGCCAGTCTATAGTACTTTGATTTGCTCACTGGTAATACTTGCCATTGAGCTCGTGCAGCATTACAATTTTCATACGCTTCCTTGTAGTAACGTCCATCGCAGACAAAGGCCGTAGGACAACTAATCGACAGTCGAGACAATAGTGCCTGGGGGTGATAAAAAAATGATGCAATCACGGATGTCGCGATATTTTCATGGCCTAACAAATTTCCTCATACACCCCGAAAATAGATTCATATTACTGCACACTACGGTAAGTGACATAACCTGAGGAAAAAATAGAAATCGATTATACCCTGTTACTCCTGTGGGTCTAAAACTGATCGTATGTTGAAAGAAAAGAAACTAAAAAAGTTGTTTCAGTTAATTTGCACAAGTGTCTATCTGGGAATTGTTTTAGCAGAGGACGGAAAGTGTGATATCCGAAGGCTCATTAGGATAGCCAAGAAACATTCCAGAAGCTAAGCAGTGTAATAGAAAAATAGAAAAAAAATTCTCTATAATCAAGGAAAGGGTACGAAACTGCTACGTGATATCTGTCCTCCTGGACGCTCACCACAAAGATGAAGAGGAAACTTGAAACAACAGAAATGTGGTTCTACAGAAGGGTGCTGGGGATACCATGGTCCGAAAAGGTGAAAAACGACGAAGTTTTGGAGAAAATGGAAACGAAAAGGAAACCAATACATAACGTCAAGAGAACAATTGAGGTTTCTGGGGCAGATTATGAGGATGGTGTGTGGAAACACACAGGAGAGATAGATGGCAAGAGGTACAGAGAAAAAAACGCAAAATAAATATTTAGTGAGCTTGGCTAAATGGACGGCTAAACAGGGCGTAGGAAAAATAACAGAAATACAAAGTTTATTAAGAGCTACAACGAACAGGAAGTGGTGGAGAGCCATGATCAACAATGTCCTGAAGAGACATGGCAGATAGAAGAATGAGGTTGAGCAAATGGACGGTGGAAAGATGTTTCAGAGAAATAACAAAAAGACAAAATTTATTAACAGCGACAAAGGACAGGAAATTGTGGAGAGCCATGATCGCCTATGTGCTAAAGGGACATGGCACATAGAAGAATGAGCTTGAGTAAATGGGTGGCGGAACAAGGTTTACGAGAGATAAAAAAGACAAAATTTATTAAAAGCTGCAACGAACAGGAAGTTGTGGAGAGCCATAATTGCCAATGCCCTGAAGGAACATGGCACATAGAAGAATGAGCTTGAGTAAATTGAAGGCGGAACAATGTTTAGAAGAGATAACAAAAAGACAAAATTTATTAAAATCTATAACGGACAGGACGTTGTGGAGAGCCATGATCGCCAATGTCCTGGACGGACACGGCACATAGAAGAAGAATGGGAAGTGAAGGTAGTTAAAATAATAATAGCGATGTCAATGGAAATCTGTTCTTTCAAGATTATTTTTTTTTTGCGGGGGTGTTAATGCGAAAGAGAACTCATTAGTCTACGTCAGAATTCGAACCCTGTTTGGAGATTCCATTTTCCATTAGTCTACGTCAGAATTCGAACCCTGTTTGGAGATTCCATTTTCTGCATAGAAATCAATAACGTCACCCTTTACCTTCCAGCATCGTCTTCAGACAACGTTCAAGAGAACTTTTCTTTTTCTCGGGGTGGAACGGCCAGTGAGTCCAACTAGTAATTGCGGCAACCGTTAGTTTATCCAACAGGCAATATGAACTGTATTTAGCTGGGGAAACAGTTCAAATACACTCGATCGTCATTACAATGGAGGCTGGCCAGATTACTGCTTAGATGTGCGAAGCAGTGAGCCAATTCATTTCTATCTTCTGTTGCGCTTAGAGGGATAACAGTTGGAGAAAATGACTTTTGTGGTCAACCTCGAATTTCCTGCACAAGTGGCCTACATCGTAATCCCAAATATCTAATATATGAGGAGGGCAGGTTGGGTTTTTTTTTTGTTTTTTTTTTAGAGAAAATCAACATTGTGCTCGGCGTGAAAGCTAGGGTTTGATTGGACAAGTACTGCTACGAAAACTTAGATTTTATCAGTTTTTGTGCATTTAGTTTTAAATATCGTCTGAAAAAAAATGTACAGGAATATCTAATCTTCGAACTTTTACTATTTCAAGAGTAAATCCAAATAAAGTTGATATTTTTGTCTTGGATACATTCAATCAAAAATATATTCAATTATGAATCACCATACGCAAAATATGCAATTTTCTTTTTTTTTTGACTGTATTCGATAAAAAAAACTGGAAAAAAATTGTAAAAGATTACAAAAAAGTTAGTCAATGAATAAGATTTCTTAGATCACAATTAATAATAATAAAAAATAGATGTGTATATCAAGATTCGGCAACCTATGGCACGCAAAGTAATTTTCAATAGCACGCAGCCGTAAATGACATCACGAAGTCCGAACCAATAACTACTATAACGCAATGAAGATATTTAGCCGTTTCAAACTCATTGGACTCCCATTAATAAAAGAAAACTTTAAAAAAAAAAAAAAAAAAAAAAAGGTTTATTTCTATTAATGTGGTTTACATATTATTGTATATATTACTATATAAAATATATTGTACAACACGTATATTGATCTTGACTTGTACAAAAATACGTATTCCGTTGGCACACTGAATGATTTTAAAACCTTAAGTCGGCACATAATCAGCAAATTTTGCCGAAACCTGCCATATTCAATCCCTAAGAAGTTTTTCTTATATTGTCGATGTAGAAATTAGTTTTAAAAACCGTTTGTGAAAATATACAGACAGCTCATTTCCGTTGATTTTTGCTTTCAATCGTACTGCGAATTTTTACTATTTCAAGAATAAATCCTAATAAAGTTGATATATATTTTTTTTGTTATCAGATGCACTGAATGGAAAATATATTCAAAACTGAACTCTAATTATGAATTACCACGATCAAAAATATACTACTTTTCTCTGTATTCGATAAGTGAAAAGTAAAAATTATAAAAGATTACAAAAAATCCTTCTCAATGAATAAGATTTGTTATATCATAATTAACAAATTTTTTTTTTCTCCAATTGTCATTCTTAAACCAATTTATCTTATCCACAAAATTATTCTGGGAAAATTTACTATAAAAGTGTATATAACCCCGTAATAATGTTGGGCATAAATTATGAAACAAAATATTTAAAATATTTAGAAAATGTATTAAATTTGCATTGTTTATTGAGAATCACACTAAAACTAGTGCACTGTATAACATATTACATCATAATATAGCTAAATTGTCCAGTATAATTTCCCTTTGAAGAAAATGAAGGTCTTATTTGATGGCACAATGATTTAGTAATAATGTCATTTTGTCATGCATCTTGTCCAGGTACAAGTTGTTAAGCTTCAGTAAATTAAATATTCTAAGGCTGTACTATACGGCTTTCACTGATCACCGGAAGGAAATTCCAAGGCTACGATTTTGAACCTAAACTTAAGCTTTTAAATTAGTTTACTCAAGAAATGGTAACGCAATTTTGTTATTTATCATATCAAATACCAATTTACAAATTTAGTGTAATTTCGCCTTCATTGTTTGCCTTGATAAAGTGGGAAGACGAAACACGTCAGTAAAAAAAAAAAAAAAAAAAAAAGATTTTTCCAATTGTAATTTTTATACTAATTTGTCTTATCTACAGAATTATTCTGGGAAATGTTAATATAAATGTGTATTTAACACCTTAATACTATTGGGGACAAATTATAAGAGAAAATGTTTTAAATTTGCATTGTTTATTGAAAATCACACTAAAATTATTGCACTGTATAACATATGGCATCATAATATAGCTAAATTGTTCAGTTTAATTTCCCTTTGAAGTAAATGAAGGTCTTATTTGATGGCACAATGATTTAGTAATGTCATTGCGCCATGCATCTTGTTCAGATACAAGGCATCAATAAATTATAATTTTTCTAAGGCTGTGTTACGAACCTTCCCGTGATCACCAGAACGAAATTCCAACACTAAGCTCTTTAACCTATACTTAATATTTTAAACACGTTTCCTCAACAAAAATGACAACGATTTAAAAAATGCTTTTTCGCGTCGTTACTTATTTCAATCTCACTTCATTTCAATATCACGGTTCCAAAATCGACTGGTTCTATTAGATAGCTCCAGCCCAGATATAGCAGCAATACGCCATTTTTGGTTTGATCTAACTCAGTAGTGTTGTTTATCTAATTCAATTTGTGAAATATTTCTCTATCTATTTATGTACCTTAGTTGTTATGTTTGTCTGTGTCTACCTCAGTCTGTCTGTGTCTACCTCAGTCTGTCTGTGTCTACCTCAGTCTGTCTGTGTCTACCTCAGTCTGTCTGTGTCTACCTCAGTCTGTCTGTGTCTACCTCAGTCTGTCTGTGTCTACCTCAGTCTGTCTGTGTCTACCTCAGTCTGTCTGTGTCTACCTCAGTCTGTCTGTGTCTACCTCAGTCTGTCTGTGTCTACCTCAGTCTGTCTGTGTCTACCTCAGTCTGTCTGTGTCTACCTCAGTCTGTCTGTGTCTACCTCAGTCTGTCTGTGTCTACCTCAGTCTGTCTGTGTCTACCTCAGTCTGTCTGTGTCTACCTCAGTCTGTCTGTGTCTACCTCAGTCTGTCTGTGTCTACCTCAGTCTGTCTGTGTCTACCTATCTATTTCAGCCTATTCATAAGTATATTTTAAATCTGCATTGTTTATTGAAGATAGCAGTAAAACATATTACATCATAATATAGCTAAATTGTTCAGTTTGGTTTCCCTTTGAAGTAAATGAAGGTCTTATTTGATGGCACAATGATTTAGTAATAATGTGTTTGTGCTATGCATCCTATTCAAATACAATTTGCAAGGCTTTAGTAAATTATAAAGACTGTGCTATAAGACATTCAGTAAGCACGGGAAAGAAATTCCATCATGGCGATTTTGACCACAATCTTTAAACCGGTTTTCTGTAAAAACAAAGATTTGGCAAAGAATATTTTGTGTCATTACTTGACATGTCAAACAGCAGCTTTCAAATTGAGTGCAATATCACGGTTCTAAAAATCGACCTGCTCTAATATAGTGTACTAAACTGGTTTTTTCATCAAGTTTCCGGAACACTGGTTTACAAATTACCATCTAAAAACATAGCAGTTCTCGAATATTTCCACTCAAGATAACAATATGGAATTTGGCTTTATACAAGTACTGTTGATTTACACAGGGTCTGGGTAAACATAATATTTTAATTATGGCACTCTGTGACCTCCAAATGTTTTCACTGACCTTTCAACCACTTGATGCATATTCATGAACAGTGACAATCTTAAAAGCCTGGACGAATCAATGACATTCTCGCTCTTGTGCACAAAGACGTGCAACAAAAATACTTACATTTGCTTTGATAAAGTCCCTCAGAGGACGAAAGCCGTCATCTCTCTCTCACATATATATATATATATATATATATATATTGGGCCCCTAGGCGGTGTTCGTTAAACTACATCCGCGTCCAGGGTAAGACGATAAACTGCATCCAGCAGCAAGGCCTTTGATCAGGAGGTTCTGAGGAGCGTAGAACCACCTCTTAATTGCTGGTGTTCCCAGGTCCACCCCGATCCGGGGTTGTAGAACCTGTTAGGGTCCCAGCTATGGGAAAATAGTTAACTATTACCAGCAATACTTTTTTTCAAAAAAATTATTACCAGCAAGACAATTTTGAGGGAAAAATATTACCAGAAACAGATTTTTGACAAAACAAAATATGACCAGCAATAAAAATGTTCTCTCCATTGAAGTTGATATGCCGTAAAACAAAATAAACCAAACCAAACCAAACATAGGCGGTGTAATGGTTAGCAAGCTTGTTTCGCTAGATCAATTACGACTGAGTAGTGAGTTCGATTCTCATTGTGCGCCCCCCCCACTTTCCGCCTTGTGCTACGCTTGGAAAATCAATATTATATATATATATATATATATATATATATATATATATATATATATATATATATATATATACACAAGTATAGGATTGGTATATACAGAATAAATTCCAATAACATACAAATACTATTCTTAAAAGCATATATATGGATTCTATCATGTTGAAAACTATATATATATATATATATATATATATATATATATAAATTTCCAACATGATAGAATCCAGGTAGAACTCAATGTCCAGGACAGAGTAAGAATATAATAAAAAGGTTAAACACTAATATTCCATGGTCATAATTTATTACACTGGAATCGTAATTACGATCCAATTCATCAGGCCTACAAATATGTGTGTGCGTCTCTCTCTCACATATATATATATATATATATATATATATATATATATATATATATATATATATATATATACACACACACACACACACACAAGTATAGGATTGGTATATAGTGAATAAATTCCAATAACCAATAAATACTCTTCTTAAAAACATATATATTACACACACATACACAGGAGTTTACAACCCTACAGCAGCACCTTCCGCAGTCGAAAGGCTCGGTGTAATACGGATGCCAGAGTGACAGTGATCGCGGAGACTACCCCCCCACCCCCAAAAAATTTATCCTTGGCCAATGTCTATGGCACTCTCCACGTTAAAACGACCTTCTGTTGAGTAGATATAGGTTCTCCTGGTAAGGGAGGTGGGTAATTAAGCCTACTATGCTAAAGGCTGTTCTCATTTATCAGGTGCTTCACTCCTATCCTTATCTACCCCTTAGTCGACTGATATTTGATTAGCCTTAACCTCTGCCCCCACTAAGATCCAGAAGTTGGAGAAACTGTGGCATTTCACAGCAGACGGCAATTACTCCCTAAGACAGTGTGTAGGGAAATGGAATTTGGGGGAGTGTACGTTTTTTGGGGTTTTTTTTTTTGTAAAACACAAAACCTGACATAGCAGAGAAACATTGCTTATAAAAAAAAAAAAATGTAAAATAAAGCAATACTTATAAAAAAAAAAAAAAAAAAAAGAAAAAAAGAGACCCTGCTTATTTGCTTTCCTTTTTTTTTGTTTTTTAGACTAGGAGGCAGACAGATGGGGTCCTTAGGCAGGTAGAAAGAAAACGAAAAAAAAGATAAAAAAAAATGTGTGTGTGTTTGTGTAAAGGGAGGAGGGTAATGCCAAAGAAAGAGAGATGAAAGTAAAACAATCTTTATGTCTGAACAAGAATGTCCTTTTCTCTCTACCAGAAAAAAAAAAGAAGTTTTCCCACGGTTTTCAGGTTTCCGGAGATATCCACATCTGGCCTCATATTTTTCTATCTCTTTTCCACGTGTTCGAAGATGAGATATTTTAAAACGATCTTAATTTCTGATTAGTTGGGATTTTTTTTGTTTGGTCTTTTTTTTTGTTTTTTTACTTACAGCAACATTTGTTCTTGATTTAAGAAAACAATTGACAACCATTAATGTTTTCATTAGTATTCATTAGTATTCATTTATTACAAAAAGCATTGTTAGTCATTATAATTAATTTTTATACACTATTTACATTATTCGTACTATTGTCCTCATCTTTGTTGCCATATTTATTACAACGTTTCGGCCTTTCAGTATCTGTCGATATTTCTGAGATGAGGTATTATGTACACTATTTACATTATTCGGACTATTGTCCTCATCTTTGTTGCCATATTTATTACAACGTTTCGGCCTTTCAGTATCTGTCGATATTTCTGAGATGAGGTATTATGTACACTATTTACATTATTCGGACTATTGCCCTCATCTTTGTCGCCATATTTATTACAACATTTCGGCCTTTCAGTATCTGTCTATATTTCTGAGATGAGCTATTATGTACACTATTTACATTATTCGGACTATTGTCCTCATCTTTGTTGCCATATTTATTACAACGTTTCGGCCTTTCAGTATCTGTCTATATTTCTGAGATGAGGTATTATGTACACTATTTACATTATTCGGACTATTGTCCTCATCTTTGTTGCCATATTTATTACAATGTTTCGGCCTTTCAGTATCTGTCGATATTTCTGAGATGAGGTATTATGTACACTATTTACATTATTCGGACTATTGTCCTCATCTTTGTTGCCATATTTATTACAACGTTTCGGCCTTTCAGTATCTGTCGATATTTCTGAGATGAGGTATTATGTACACTATTTACATTATTCGGACTATTGCCCTCATCTTTGTCGCCATATTTATTACAACATTTCGGCCTTTCAGTATCTGTCTATATTTCTGAGATGAGCTATTATGTACACTATTTACATTATTCGGACTATTGTCCTCATCTTTGTTGCCATATTTATTACAACGTTTCGGCCTTTCAGTATCTGTCTATATTTCTGAGATGAGGTATTATGTACACTATTTACATTATTCGGACTATTGTCCTCATCTTTGTTGCCATATTTATTACAATGTTTCGGCCTTTCAGTATCTGTCGATATTTCTGAGATGAGGTATTATGTACACTATTTACATTATTCGGACTATTGTCCTCATCTTTGTTGCCATATTTATTACAACGTTTCGGCCTTTCAGTATCTGTCGATATTTCTGAGATGAGGTATATTGTACATTATTTACATTATTCGGACTATTGTCCTCATCTTTGTTGCCATATTTATTACAACGTTTCGGCCTTTCAGTATCTGTCTATATTTCTGAGATGAGCTATTATGTACATTATTTACATTATTCGGACTATTGTCCTCATCTTTGTTGCCATATTTATTACAACGTT
>CAHIKZ030005589.1:397500-417500 GCA_903632075.3 Acanthosepion pharaonis | reverse complement strand
TATGACGAAAAAACTACATCCCTGAGCAAGGTCTGATCCGGAGAATGAAGGTTTAGTGTAGCGTGGAGCCACGTCTTAATTGCTGTTGTCCCCAGGTCCACCTTGACCATGGGGGAGTTAAAATAATAATAACGGTGTCAGCCGAAAACCGTTCTTTTAACATTCAGTCATGTTAGTGCTCTGTATTTCTAAGGGGTCTCAAAAATTAATTGCTATCTAGAAAAATGTTCCCATATTGGACTCAAATGAGTCAATCTGTCCAACTTCAGCCATGATGTCCGGACTAGGCCTGTTTTTTTTTTTTTTGTTTTTTTTAACCGACTACCCAGGCCTGATTTACATATTTGCTCCTGTGAATCTCATCTTGCAAGTGTCAAGCAAATATTTTTCCCCAGTTTTCGCTCGATTCCTGGCCAAAGAAAGAAGGTCAGTTCAGAATAACAGCTCCATTTCTTGGAGGTTTTCCTACAAATACATCTTTGGATGATTCTGTTCCAAATTTAAGCGTATTTTCAGAGAGAGAGAGAGAGAGAGAAAGAGAGAGAGAGAGAGGAAGGAAAGAGAGAGAGGAAAGAGAGAGAGAGAGAAAGGAAAGAGAGAGAGAGAGAAAAAAGAGAAAGAGAGAGGAAAAAGACAAAGAGAGAGGAAAAAGACAAAGAGAGAGGAAAAAGACAAAGAGAGAGGAAAAAGACAAAGAGAGAGGAAAAAGACAAAGAGAGAGGAAAAAGACAAAGAGAGAGGAAAAAGACAAAGAAAAAAAAAAAAAAAAGAAAAAAGACAAAGAGAGAGGAAAAAGACAAAGAGAGAAAAAAGACAAAGAGAGAGGAAAAAGACAAAGAGAGAGAAAAAGACAAAGAGAAAAAAAGAAAAGAGAGAAAAAAAACAAAAGAGAGAGGAAAAGACAAAAAAGAGAAAACGAGAGAGAGGAAAAAAGAAAAAAAAAGAGAAAACGAGAGAGAGAGAAGAAAACGAGAGAGAGAGAAGAAAACGAGAGAGAGAAGAAAACGAGAGAGAGAGAAGAAAACGAGAGAGAGAGAAGAAAACGAGAGAGAGAAGAAAAAAGAGAGAGAAGAAAACGAGAGAGAGAAAAAATGAGAGAGAGAGAAGAAAACGAGAGAGAGAAGAAAACGAGAGAGAGAAGAAAACGAGAGAGAGAAGAAAACGAGAGAGAGAAAGAAAACGAGAGAGAAGAAAAACGAGAGAGAGAGAAAAAAAAAAAAGAGAGAGAAAAAAAAACGAGAGAGAAGAGAAAAAAAAACGAGAGAGAGAGAGAGAAAAGAAAACGAGAGAGAGAGAGAGAAAAAAGAAAACGAGAGAGAGAGAGAGAGAAAAAAGAAAACGAGAGAGAAAGAGAGAGAAAGAGAAAGGAAGAAAAAGAGACAGAAATAAGAGACAGAAAACAGATCATTCAAATAAGATTTTACAAGTATTCATTTGTTTTGAAAAATATAAACACCACAAAATAATTATTATATCATTTTAATTGAGCTTGTCCCTCTCTTTATTAGTTCGCACGACCGTCACGCCCTGCCAATACCTCATAAATAATGTACTGTTCCGTTTTGATGGCTTGGTAAGAAAGTAAATACACTAATTGATTTCAGTGAGAAAATGAATAAATGAAAGAAAGGAAGATAGAAGCACCTGGAGAGAATCAGATTAAGCTGATAACAACAGATACTACACTTTGATCTTGTCACCCGACGCTGGCAGGATGTGACACAAGGTTAGTTTAACGAAGGTGAACCTGAGCGTTTACACCCGAAAGTAAATACACTGATTTCAGTGAGAAAATGAATAAATGAAAGAAAGGATATGACGCGGAGAGTTGTGAGTTTAATACCTGGCCACAGTAGAACAAAAACCCAGAGAAGAAAATGGGAAACTTAAACAGATATCCAGAAAAGGCATGGCACGTGGAATCAGAACAATCTACACCCCCAGTGGAGTAAATAAAGGGCTCGATCCGAAATTCCAATATTTATTACCTGAAGAAGGCTGGATTGTACAACAGCCGAAACGTCGTGAACATGACAATAAAGATGCGAAACAACAGATCGAATGTAAATAGTTACAATACTTAATCCCAGAAATATAGACAGATCCTGATGAAATCCGGAGAGTAATATGACAAAGCTGAGGACAACAGTCCGTAAAATAGAAATGGTTATAATACCACATCTTAGAAATATAGACATATATAGAAGTTCCTTTTGTTGAATGGAAAAATAAAAACAAAAACAAAAAAAAAAAAAAACAAAAATAAAAACAAAAAAACAAAAATAAAAACACAAAAAACAAAAATAAAAACACAAAAAACAAAAATAAAAACACAAAAAACAAAAATAAAAAAAAAAAAAATAAAAACACAAAAAACAAAAATAAAAAACAAAAAACAAAAAACAAAAAACAAAAATAAAAACAAAAAACAAAAATAAAAAAAAAAACAAAAAACAAAAATAAAAACAAAAAAAAAAAAAAAAAAAAAAACAAAAAACAAAAAAAAACAAAAACAAAAAACAAAAAACAAAAATAAAAAACAAAAAACAAAAATAAAAAACAAAAAACAAAAATAAAAACAAAAAAAAAAAATAAAACTGACAAAACAAAACAAAAAAACACCAAATATTTGAAGAACAAACCAGGTTGATTAAGGTCAAAGAATGGAATTTAGTGATTGTTTCTGGGAACTAAATTATAATAACGAACGAAAGCATAAAGATTTTTTTACCCTTTTCAAAGACAAGCAGGTGCTGAAGAAAGAAAAAACCCGGCAAAAACAAACGAAGCCTTATCGTATCGATTGATTAGGTCGATCAGTTTAAATTCATGTTCGATTTCAAATGATACAAAACATTGAACATGATTTATTCCAACTTTGAATCAATGATTGTTTTTTACTTTTACACTTTTATCTGTGCAGATATGTTTTCATTTGACACAGTCCATTCAAACTTTTTTTTTTTTAAAAAAAAAAGTTTTCTATTTTATCCCAGATTAAATGTTTGCAATGTTCGACAGAATTTTTTTTATTTTTATTAACTTTATCCATTTTTTTCTTTTTGATTTAAAAAACAGAAAAAGGGTTTTTAACTATTGTGCGGTCCCTTTATGTTCAAAGATGGTGGATTTTCATTAATCCATAATTCGGATTTTCTGTTCTCTGATTCTTGCAAATCTCGGGCCATTTTTTCCAATGTATGTTAGACAAACAAAAATAAAAGAATTGCTACCAAGTCGATTTCGTTTCATATTCCATCTCTTTGTGGGCAAGTCTGATATGGATCATATCTTACAGGGACCCCATCAGTGGGTGAAATTCATATTTAATTGATAGAGTTATTTATTTTCCTTCTATACACAACGGTTGTAGAATATAAACACAAAGAAAAGTTATTATAAAAACATTAAAAGAAAAACTATTAAAAAAATTAATAGTTATGACTTTTTCATCGAAGAGATTCGGACAATTGAATATCCCAACGTCTTTTGACAAAGCATTTTTATTTCTATGACCGTTAAATAATCAGAAGGTATTGGAAATAAAACCAACTAAAAGCTGTGATATATAAGAATAAAGTGTCGCTACCGACACTAGAGTTTGAACACAGAACACCAGAGAGCAAACACAGGCGATCCCATTTTTACTAAGTAGATCACGTGATAGGAAAGGAAATGTATATATGGGAATTAGCGTGGCGTCTAACTGATCACCATTTCTACACTATCCTCTATTACTATACGGATCACTATTCTTTATACTATTCACTATTCGGTGGTTACTATTCGAGCGAGTATTATCGAGCAAGTACTATTAGTGTGAGTGATATTCGAAGGCGCCTGACACCAGTATTGTTCAACGGCGTTACTATAGTTATGTCTGCGATTACAAAGTCTCTACTACAACGAGCATTACGAAAGTGACAACGAGTATTTGTTGACATTACGAAACGTTACGATAAAAAGCAGCAAAAACATAAGTACGTCAATGATTTATGCTTTTTTGAACAGACTCCCAAGAGGATGCTTCTCCGATCACTACAATCTTAACCTGTTCAAGTCTAGGACCAATCATTATCTTTCCCACCTACCTCGAGTAGTTCTTGGGCCTTTCACAGGGTGAATATCATTATAAAAAAAAGAGAGACAACATAAAACTCTTACGTCTATTTACAATGTATTCCTATTTCTACGACCGTTAAAAAAGCAGCATAGACCTGAAATAAAACCACACAAACGTTGCGATAAAAAGCAACATAAATAAGATGAAGGAAAAACTAGTCTAGAATTAATAATAATAATAAGGCTTCATCTAAGAAATTCGGACAACTTAAGACCATTACGTCCGTTTACAATGAATTTCTATTTCTACGACCGTTAAATAAGCAGAATGGATCGGAAATAAAAAGACATGGATGTTACAATAAAAGCAACAAAAATAAGATGCAAGAAAAACCAGTAGAATATTAATAATAATGACAAGGCTTCATCTAAGAAATTTGGACAACTTAAGACCATTACGTCCGTTTACAATGCATTTCTATTTCTACGACCGTTAACATCATGGATCAGAAATAAAACGAAACGAACGTTGCGATAAAATGCAACAGAAAGAAAATAGTCAATGATTAATAACAATAATGACAATGCTTCATCTAAGAAATTCGAACAGTATAATTGTTTTCATATCTGTCTATATTTCTGAGGTCGGTTATTGTAATTATTGGTTGGTTAAATCCAGTAACATGACCAAAAGAGTTCCGAGTTCAATACCTGGTTACAGCTGAGGTGTACAAAAACAAAAAGACTTGGAGAGTTGAGATAAAGAGAGAACTGATACTGAGATATCAAGAAGAGGCATGCCACGCGGAACTAGAACATTTTACACCGGTGGACAGAATAAAGGGTTCAGTTCGAAATTCCAATCACCAGAAGAAGGCCGGAACATACAACAGCTGAAACGTCATGAATATGGCAATAAAGATGAGGACAACCGTACGAATAATATAAGTAATTCTTTTCATATATGTTGTTTTTATGAGATTTCATTAGATACTTTGCTGAGTGTTCTTACTGTTGAAGTTGTATTACTTGGTTGAAATATGCCAAAAACAGCCAATTTGGAAATGACAGTCTAGTATCATCGAATAATAAACGTACTTAATTCTCGTCTTTTGTTAATATTAGTAAATCTAAACGCATCAGCTAAAATACTGTGTTAAAGCAGCAATTAGAGAGAATAATAAAGATATATAATCGAAATTGTTTTTAAGCATGTTCGTCTAAGTTTAAACGCAAACAAAATTACTTTTTATTAAAATTTTTAAATTATTTAAATTTTTAAAATTTTATTTAAAAACTAAATTCAAAACAAATGAAAAAGTAAAAAGAAAGGAAATTAATATTCGAAAGAAATGTGGATATCTGTGCACATAACTTTTAAATGTTTCAATTTTAAATTTGTTTAAATTCCAGCTTGATAAAAGTGGCAGCGATGGCTCAGAGACAAAAGTCGGGAATACGCGATGTTCAAGATACTTTAAAAAGTAAACGAAAAGAAAAGAAAAAAAAATAAACGAAAAGAAAAAAAATAAACGAAAAGAAAAAAAATAAACGAAAAGAAAAAAAATAAACGAAAAGAAAAAAAATAAACGAAAAGAAAAAAAATAAACGAAAAGAAAAAAAATAAACGAAAAAAAAAAAAATAAACGAAAAAGAAAAAAAAAACGAAAAAGAAAAAAAAATAAACGAAAAAGAAAAACCGTAGGTGGCATCACCTGTTAGGATCACATAAAGAAAAATAAGGAGCGAAGGGAGTTAATAATAATAGCGGTGTTAACGGAAAACCATTTTTTTTTTGTTTTTTAACTTTTAAGCAGTTTTAATTTTTAAATTTAAATCAAGTCGGGGAACTGGATTTCGTTTGGAAACAATTCTCATTTCTTCAGTAAAAAAAATTTCAAACATCCCTCTCAGGTCGAATTTTCTTTACAGTTTTCTCAACCCCGAAACCATTTTTGGAGCCCCCCCCCCAAAAAAAATTGGTAAACGACTTCTTCCTTTTCCTAAAAATAACACATTTACACAAGTTTAACGTTTCTTTCACTCCCTAATCGCTATCATTGTTATCGTAAATAACATCTCTTTGGGGGAGAAACTCAATGGCCATCTTCCTTTTTCTTTTTGCAGACGACTCCAAGAATTCCTCTCTTTGTTTTTGTCAGAAGAAATGGAATAAAAGAGGAGAAAGGAAAGCGGAAATAGTGCTTTTGGCAGGAAAATGGTATGAACGAAGAGTCTGAGTCAAATGAAGATATGACAAAACCACATTTCAAGAATTTAAAGCCAGACATGTCTCTAGGTAATACCAAACACAAAGCCTCTCGTGTAAGAGGATGGGGGGAGCTTTGTCATAGATCGTATTACTTACCCCGCCTTCAATTAAAGGCCGTATCCCTACCTTCTGGCCTCCTCGCCGCAACTAACGACGCAATGTGAATGAGGAATAAAATTAATTTGCAGATCTTTGAAAAGAAAGATTGTGCGTGTGTGCGTATGTGACAAATTGCGACATCAAACTGATTTTTCACGTTTTCTATCAGGATGTGGGCGGTCATGGCTCTCCACCTTCTCTTAGAATATGTAGCCTTTAGTAAAGTTTGTCTCTTTTTCTACCTCCCCACAACACCCCGGTCTCTTGTTCCACCATCCATTCACACAATCTTGTTAAGTAGATGACCCCCTACCTTACAACTTTTCTTACACAGACACGTGTGTGTGTGTGTGTGTGTGTAGCTAACAGAATATATATATATATATGTATATATATATATATATATAAATATTGCACATTGAGCGCTAGTGTTAATAGTGCTCGATGCAATATGACTCAGGGTCGTGAGATATATATATATATATATATATATATATATATGCATTTTCGATTAGTGCGCTAAAATTTTGACATACCAAAATTTGATTAGTTCATACACAATATTCGATTCGATTAGTGCGGTAAAACATTCTTCAGTTGAAGCATAGTAATTGAAAATTGATTTTTTTTTAGTTACCGGTGTACACATTAATCGCACTAGCAGCATAGCCCGGCGCTGCCCGTGGTGCTTGATTCAAAAATCGTACGACTCATACAGCAATCGCTATCACTTGACTTAAAATATTTTTGCCCTTCCTTGCCTTTAAAGGAGTGCCCTTTGCCGTGCTGATGTTGCTACATGCCTTACTTCTTGCCTATCTCACTGCGAATTTTTTTAAGCTCTATACTAAGCATTAAATCTGTTACGAAAAAAGAACTAAACAAAATGAATACAAAACAATCAGCTTTAAAAAAGGACTCGTAACTGGAAAAACCGAATGAAAAAAGAATGTTAACAACAAATACTTCTTCACACCCAACCCAGTTCTGCGGAACCAGAATCAACGTTGAGTTTAAGCAAGCGAATGAGCCAATTGGAGTAAAGTGCCATGCAGATTTAAATTTTCCCCACTTGTGACGAAGGCAGCTATCGATATTTTTTGCATGCTAATATGCAAGTTAACATTCGTGTCAGTCAGCTGTTGGCTCTCATGCTGGCCAATAGAATCTTCCTGCCTAATCGTGGCAGCCAGCTATTGGCTCTCACTCTGGCCAATACAAAATGGGCGTAAACTACATGAAAACTGCCGTAGAAGCATGAAAAAATCCATTATTTCCACTATCGATGGGAGTTGGGAAATGCAAGGTCGGTGTTGACCTTCCCACTAACTTGGAGCATGTGCATGTAAATTTTGGTGCAAATCCGTCGAAAATTGCGGCCGTGCATTCGTTACACACACACACACACACACATCCTGCCTTTTATATATATATATATATATATATTACAAGAATTGAAATAAAACCTAAACATATGATGAAAGTGAATTTATATATTTTTGTTTTGTTCTTGAGAACGGACAGTCAAAATAATAAACATTATAAGATTGTTTATTTGCAAGAACAATTTGATATTTACAAAATTCTAAAAACTAATATGTTCTAGAGGCGACGCGGGTTAGGAAAACGAAAAGCGAATAAGAGAAGACAATGAAAAGTTATGTAATATAATACTGAAGAATACGGCTATTTCCATGGCAAGGCTCTCAAAGACAAGTTTTCATACTGAAATCTCCGAAGTTTAGTTTATTTCAAAAGAAAACATCAACCATGGGCGACCCAATGAGTACAATCTAACAGATTGCAAAACAAGTTAAATAATCCTCATTCAATTGCAACTAAACGTCGCTATATTAAACCACTCAAAGTAGCAGACGACATATTACACCACTCATCTTTAAAGTTCTCACAAATTACTGCATCTACTCAAAACTAATCATTTATTTATTTCATCAATCCATGTATGTGTGCCATTTTCTTGCATCATAGACTTGGCAAGTCTAGCTTGCCGAGATGTTTGGACTGGAACCAAAGATTCCTGGCTCAGCTTTCAAAATGTCCATAAAAGCCATGCACTACCATTTTTAGGCTGAAATGTCTTCAATGGAAATTCGCCTTCCATAATTGAATGTTCGTTTATTGGCTGCTTTGCCAAAATACGAGTGTCGATATTTTCATTGCGATGAAAGATAAAGAGAGAAGTTTCCAATGCGCCATCATAGCAACAACAACGGTGATAGATTTAAAGATCTGTAAAAATCAGTGCACATCACCTTTTAACTCAAAAGTTAGGCTTGCAGTCTGGTTAAATTTCTAAGTAGATGAAAATATACATCGGCGGTTGTGAGTTACGGGTGGAAATTACTGGGGTTGGGGTTTACGAAGAGAAGGCGGGCGGAGTTCATGAAAAGAGAGGCGAGAAAGAAAAACTACGAGAGAAGCTAGTGGAACAAGAGAGAGAGAGAAAAGAACTTATGGTTAGAGAGCGTGTGTGTGTGTGTGTGTGTGTGTGTGAGAGAGCGTGTGTGTGTGAGAAAACGGGTCATAGTTCGAAAGATAAGTCATAGCAAGAGAGAGAGAGAGAAAGAAAGAGAAGAGAAAGAAAGAGAGAGTGAGAGAGAGAAAGAAAGAGAGAGAGAAAGAAAGAGAGAAAGAAAGAAAGAGAGAAAAGAAAGAGAGAGAGAAGAGAGAGAGAGAGAGAGAGAAAGAAAAGAGAGAGAGAAAGAAAGAGAGAGAGAAAGAAAGAGAGAGAGAAAGAAAGAAAGAGAGAAAGAAAAGAGAAAGAAAGAGAGAGAGAAAGAAAGAGAGAGAAAAAAGAGAGAGAGAGAGAAAAGAGAAAAAGAGAGAGAGGAGAGAGAGAGGAGAGAGATAAATCAGAGAGAGAGAGAGAGAGAGATAAATCAGAGAGAGAGAGAGAGAGAGAGATACACACACACACACACAAACAATGTATCATTTTTGGAATGAATACAATTTCAAAGAATCCCATGGTAAGAAACAGTAAATAACATCGGTCCAAATAAGACATGACTGTCTATAAAATCTTTGGAGCCCACCAGACCAAGTTCGTAGAGGCTAATTCCCTTTTTGGAAGTTTCCTTCAAGAAAAACAAAACAAAATGATGAAAGACGCAGTGATAGGGATGTCGGCTGCTTATAGCAAATTAATGAAAGGAGACAGTGGAATTCAATTAGCCTCCATGAATTATTTTGGAACTCTCCAGGGAAAGAAGAGAAGAATGCAGGTCAGACATCGGGTTTTTGAATTGACCCCACAGGCCAACTGATGCGGGACAAGAATTAACAAGTAGGTCTATGCTGCACGCATAGATTATGGTAGACAAAATAGTAAGGTTGAAGCGAGGCCGACAAAGCAGAAAGTGAATACTAATGATAGGTATTCACGGCATCTCAAGGAAGCCTGTTTGTTAAGGAAGTGGTTTCCAAAAATAAAAACGCCAACAAGCAAGACCACTACATCTACACCTGTAGATAAAATACTACCTGAACCAATAAACACAATGTATAATAATAGGCATTTACTGATACAGTGAGACCTCAGTATTCGCGGGGGTTAGGGACCAGAACCGGTTGTGAAGAGTTAGAATCCGCGGATACTTGTAACCCCCCACAAAAAAATGCTTACAAGTACCTATTTTGTTTGTTAAAACGACATATGCCTTAAACTTTCATCCTAAACTCTTTAGAAACATTTCAGACCCTTTTTAAAAACATTTTTGAAAAATAGTATTGGTGACCATACACTTAGCGTAAATTTTCTTTCATACGTACAATAACCGTTTTTAATTACGCATAAATCGATACAACCATTGAAAATACTGGATATAATATGTGTAACAAGACATAAAATATAAAGTTTAAAACATTTTCTAAAAACAGAACTGTGATGATGCCCCCAGACTTAGCATAAGCCACTTTTAAGCCACCAGCCCTTAAAGAACAAAGCCCAAGCACTACGCATGTTTTTGCGTTTTTTTTTTGTTTTTTTTTTAACAATGAAAATGCACAAATCTGCCAATTTTTACCATAAAATTGGACTGTTATATGTTTTAAGTTACTTAAATAAGAGGAAAATAATACAAGAATATTTTAAATATGTTCTATCGAAAAAAAAATACGCGAATCGAGGAAGTTCTCTGCGAATAATTTGTACATATGTTCTTCAGAAAAACACGCGAATATTCGGAGTTTCCACGAATAACAAGTACATATGTTCTAAAGAAAAATCAGCGAATGCGTGAAGCCGCGAATACTGAAACGCGGATAGGCGGGGAAAAAAAAAGAAAGTTTATTTGTAGGGAGGCGTTTGGCATGTAAAAAATGTTAAGACTTCAGTTGAAGCTAGAAATCAAATAATTAAAAGAATTATTGCCTAAATTGACGGTTATAAATTTGGCGTTTGAAGTCAGATTTTGTAAATGACCTCTGGAGGTCAACATGTTAAAAAAAAAAAAATAAATAAAATAAAATAAATGGAATTTTTTTTTTTTATGAAGATTTTATAATCAAGAAGAAATGGGTTTCAAAGACTCTCCGCCACAATTTTTTTATTAATTTGAAACTTGTCAATAAACACGAAGAATTCCTCACCAAAAAAGTTTACTATTCTTGAGTTTAGTCTGAGTTTCTATAAAACAAAAATTTTAAAATTCTTTAAAATTTTGGTGGTTGCAATATACAGAACTAATTTTTTTATTTTTATTTTTTTTGAAGTGATTAAAAATCATGCATTTTCAGTGACCGGTTGCACTAGACGAGGTCTGTTCAAATACAGGGCGTCTCAAAATAATGTATACACTCTTTAAATATTAATAGTTAATAATACATTAGCGTGATATGAGAACTTATATGGATGAAAATATATCAAAACAGATGGATTGGAAGAAGAGGGACAGTTGAATCCCCACCTAGAGCACCAGATTTGACACCCTTGGATTTCTTTTTTAGGGGGTTTTAAAAGAGAACGTTTACAGCAGGAAACCTGAAACAATTGCTGAAATGAGAGTAGCAATTGAAGAATAATATGCTCAAATACCAGAGGAAATGATACTGGACATTTGTAGGTCTATTTCTTCAAGATATGAAAAGTGTATTGAACAGAACGGCAACCAGTTTGAGGACTTGATGCGAATTCATCATTATATGAACATTCTGCCATTGATCCAAATAGCTTTTATCTTATTAAAGTTAATTTTCTATGTTTTTTTTTCTTTTTTTCTCAAATTCTTTAAATGTGTATTCTTTCTCTTGTATTAATCTTATAGTCAAAATACATAAATCGAATAAGTTATAACGATTCTAAGAGTGTATACATTATTTTGAGACACCCTGTACTATCAGGTCTGGTGCTATAAAAAGAAAACAACAATACACATCAATTCGGCATTTAATCTCCTTCGAAGTAGTTCCCCTCTTCAAGCTATACTCTTTATCCAGCATATTTCCATCGATGGAAGCATTCTTGGAACTCCTTATATGGAATAGCGCGCCTTTTCACATTCTCTTGAATTTCATCAACGTCTTGAAATCTTGTTCAAGTGAGATTTGATTTTTGAAATGAGCAAAATGGTCACAAGAGGTGGGATCTGGGGGAATGTGATGGCCGTCAGACCCGGGGAATGTGGTAGCCGTCAGACCCGGGGAATGTTGTGCTTAGCCAGAAACCGCTGCACAACCCATGGTCACTGATGGAATCTCTGTGGCGTGGTGAGATGACCACAATCTACACACTTTCCTCCTGCTGTGAACAAGAGAAGCGAACGAGAACGTTATAACTTCACTCTGCGCACTTTAGTCCGTTACCACAGGAACAGCTTCAATACTTTTTGATCAGAGAGGTTAAAATCCATGCAAAAAACTTTAAAGAATTGCATTATACATATAGTTAGCTTATACACAAGTATTTACGGTAATTTAAAACTATTTAATTGAAAGGAAAGAAAAAAAAAAGGTCTCCCTCAACAAGCTTACTGTTTAAAATAAAACAATTTTAAAAAAGAGAGGGGTAAAAAAAGAGAGGGGTAAAATAAGATAATAGAAAAGGAATACTCACTGTTTTTTGACAGAGTGTTGATTTAGTCAAATGTTCTGGTCCGATATTACCAACTCCACGGAAACATTCCTTAATATTCTTGGTAAATATTTTGCGTATGTTTCGAAGCGGATAAATACAAAGAGCAGAAGAATCTGTTGGGTCTGCACTGCCGGGATTGCCCTTGGCAAAGACAGCGTACAAAACATCCTCAGTGGTAGGAATTCCAATATTCTGAGCCAAGGAATTACCGGCCTTTGCTAGATAAGCGGCCTGGACGAGATTATAGTCGACATTTCCTAGTTTACACTGAAAAAATAACTCCGCGTAAGAGTAGAAATTCTTGTCGTTTTGACACACACGGAAAATCTTCGAGGCATACGTATCGACCTGGGTGCTTGCCTTCTGTAGAGTGAGCATATAACTGAAATTTTCAGAACTAAATCCATACATGTAATTTACCTTGAACGTTTCTCTATGTTGTGTTTCGATTTCTTTTTTGGAACTGTGTTCTACTTGGCTTTTATAAGCTATGTCAAAATCTTTTAGATTCCGACTGCAGAAGGCAGGGACAAGATCTCTGTAAAGGCTGAGCCCGATGTTGGTCCGGGTAGCACCAACGTACAATACATTGGGCTGCAACCCACCATCTAGACTGGGTCCCGGTGCAATGAACGCATAAGTTGTGGCGTTGGGGCTGTTAGCCACAACTGGGTCCCCTGCACCGCCATCAACAGTTATGTTGATGTTGGACAGACTGCGTTTCTTACACATTCCGTGGAATAACGTCGAGCAGGAAATGAGTTCCTGGGCCTCGTAGTTGATCACGAGGACCTTATTGAATATATCTGTCATCTGACCCTCTCCACATGAGTATTTCTGGGGTGGACAATTTGGGCTGCTCTTTTTGGGGCCAGTTTCGACAACGTTCTCCTGAATCAAGTCGGTTGACAGTTGGTAAAGTCTATTGACTGCACCCACATAAATTTTGCCTGTGTTTTTATTAACAACAAAATGGTTCATGGAACTGTTCCCCTTATCGGAAAACGTGCTGATAATCGCATCACGGCTGTAGACTAGTGATGCCAAGATAGAAATAACTAAAAACGTATAACCTCGCCACATCCTAGGAGAGGTAGGCATTGCTCCCTTCATCTAGCAAGACCTGCAAAAGAAGAAAAAAAAAATTATCAGAACACAAAATTTAAGCAAATATTTATATTTCTAAAGGCTTAATGGATTTATTTTTAATTCGACATTTTTATTATTTTAATAATTAAAATGTGGGCCAAAGTTAGGATGCATGCATCATCATAAGGCTGTATGTGCCCAGATCCGAAGGAGGCAGAGGATTAGTTCAACTAGAACTGTCTTACAAAATCACAGCAATCGGTTTTCAAACGATACCTCGAAATTAAAGAGGACTGGATGATGATCTGTGTCAAAGAACATGAAAGAAATAAAAAGCTTTATTCAGTAATAAATAAAGCCAATAAATTCAAAAGGGAATTTCAAGTGTGTGAAGAATTTAAACGCAAATGCAATTTGCCAAATGTCGAAATGGTGGCAAGATAAGACTCACCATGGTCAATACTCTGGCCATAGTAAAGAATCTGATTGGTTTGGTTTGGTATGTATTACAGCATATCAACATCAATGGATTATTTAATGCAGACAAAATTTTTATTGCTGGTAATGTTTTTCTTCAAAAATCTATTTCTGGGAATATTTTTCCTTGAAGAAATCTATAGCTGTCATATTTTTTTCAAAGAATGTATAGCTGTTTGTATTACTGGTATTTTCTTTAAGTATTGCTGATAATTTTTCCTTCGAAAATTATTGCTGGTAATAATTTTTTTCATTTCTGGTATTAAAACCTATTTTTTTTTTTTTTTTTTACACAAGTTTGGGTGTTAACTATTTGCCTATAGCTGGGACCCCAACAGATGCTACCACCCCGGGTCAATGTGAACCTGGGAACACTAGCAGTGTGGACCTGGTTCCACGCTCCTCAAAACCTCCTGATCAGAGGTTTTGCTGTTGGGCATAGTTTATAGTCTTACCCTGGACGAGGATGTAGTTATCGTCATACCCAGGACGAAAAGACTTAATGGATTTATTTTTAACTCGACATTTTTATTATTTTAATAATTAAAATATGGGCCAAAGTTAGTACGCTGGTTTCCGTTGGTAGTTATATAATTAAAAGAAAAACTTTTAGTTCCAACGAATGATTTATTTCATGGAAATATTTCAAGTAGTTGTTGCTAGCTTTGGTCATTCCTTTGAGTAAAACAATGCAAAGAAACTAGAAACGCTCAAGAATTCAAATCAATGAAAACAAAGCGAGTTGATGAGGTTTGCAAAGTAAGAGCATACACTTTTTTTTAGCGCGGTCCATGCCTTATTCGTATCAAAGTTAGGATGCTTGCCTCCATTGGTAGTTTCATAATTAAAAGAACAACCTGTAGTTCCAACGAACGAAAAGAATTTACATTTACAGCAAAATATAAATTCACACCAAATTCTCCCAAAGCGAGACCCTTCCATTGCACTCTGGTTGGGTTGACCTTTACAATCGCCCCAAATGTGGGCAACCCCGGTGCGTTATTTCTAAGTGTGGGTCTCCGTCACGCACACCCTTATAAACAAGCTAAAAACAGATTTGTTTTTCTGTTTATGTTTAAATTGTAAAAAAATTCCTTCTAAGTAAACAGAATATCATCCACACTTATGAAATGTGTATAACTTACTGATTTTTGGTAATTTTACATCCTGAAGGTTGAGTTATTGCTAGGCAAGCTAAACAAATTTAAAAGTTATAAATTTCAAAAAAGTGCCAAAAATTTAATAAAAAAGGTAAATAAAAATAAATAAAAAAATTGATGTAGAATTTAGAATTTCTTGGGGGGGAATTAATATTCACAATAATTAACTTTACATTATTTGGGTTGAATTAACAGAAACAATCCCCTGGCTACTCTCGTTTTCCTTCCAAACTAAACCTGTCTGTATTATTCTATATTTCTGAGATGAGGTATTATGTACACTATTTACATTATTCGGACTATTGTCCTCATCTTTGTCGCCATGTTTATTACAACGTTTCGGCCTTTCGGTATCTGTCTATATTTCTGAGATGAGGTATTATGTAGCACCAGTTAGGGTCCCAGCTATATCAAATAGTTAACTATTACCAGCAATACATTTTTGAAGGAAAAATATTACAAAAAACATTACCAGCAATAAAAAATTTTCGGCATTAAATAACCAATTGAGGTTGATATGCCTTAAAACAAACCAAACCATCGTCTTTATTACACTGATAAGATTAGAAAATTTTGAAGGGATTTATCAACTTTTTTTTTTATTTTTATTTTTTTTTTTTATCTTATGGTCTGGAAAACTCTTTCAGATTCGTTTTAGCCTATTTCTCTTGGCCACCTGCTCTTCAGATTCTAGAAGAGTTAAGATTTCCTTTGAAGTCTGCGTAGGTTTTTTTTTCTTTCTTTTTTTTTCCCTGAAGTCACCTGAGTTAAATTTAACATCTTTTTATTGGATAGTTTGATATCAGAGTGGAATGGCTGAAGATAGCCCTTCTGACCAATTTACATTACCCCCCCCAAAAAAAAAAACTGGGTTATTTGATAATATGTAACGACCACTTGACTATTTGACTCCATATTTCAATAAATAATCTCATCAGAAACTAATTAGTGTGAAAAATACATTTCCTGAATTAGTCATTCTGCTACAAATTTTTTTTCATATCTACATGTGCGCATATGAAATGTCGAGTGTTGGTGTTTGTAAAATAGGTCAGATTTCAATCAGTACCTGATGATTGAATGAAACTCTCTCCAAGTTGTGCAATTGGGTGAGGTGAAAAATAAAATGTAAATTTATCATTTATGTTTACACACAAACAGGTTTAATTGAAGATTACTGACAGTGCACAGCAATTAAAGCTTTTTATTAAATTTTCTCTTGCATTTGTACAAGTATTTTCTTTTCAGGACATAAAGAGAGTAAAAATTATCTAAATGATCTCTTGGCTAATTTATTAACCATTATCGAGGATGCTATTTGTTTATATAATATATATATATATATATAATATATAATGATATATAATATGATATATAATATGATATATAATATGATATATAATGATATATAATATGATATATAATGATATATAATATAATATGATATATATATATAATATGATATAATATATATATATAATATGATATAATATATATATATATATATATATATATAATATATATATATATATATATAATATATATATATATATATATATAATATATATATATATATAATATATATATATATGATATAATATATATATATATGATATAATATATATATATATATATATATATATATATAATATAATATATATTGTAGCAGGTTGTCACCATTATGTAAGGGTGTGTACTACATATATTTAACTTTGGCTAAGATAGGCGGCATTGAGTCCACGCATTGTAATTTATATTTGACGTAAGATACCACACAGTATAAAATACAAAACAATGTAATGATTTCAAAACATAACTGAATTTATTAGTGTTTGGTGTACAAGCATATAAGCTGAAGGTGTGATAGAGTTGTCTCTTAGATTTGGAAATATTTGTACCCGAGCTCATAAAGAAGAAAGTAATTATTAAACTGTAGTTTAGAATAATAAAGTTTCTTTAGCATGTTAGGAATTGTGGATTGGTAAAGTTGGTAAGAGTTCAGAAGATATTTTAGAGTTCGTACTTGCATGAATGTTGCTAATGGTCTTTAACGTCTGACTGCTGAAAGAGAGAGAGAGAGAGAGAGTCAGAAAGAGAGAGAGAGAGACAGAGAGAGAGAGACAGAGAGGGAAAGAAAAATGAGACAGAGAGAGAGAGAGGTTAAACTGAATTTAAGCTACCTGGGAAGAAGTCATTCAAAACACCAACAAGAACTATGAGAGACAATTACCAAGGTTACTATTTTATTAAAGTGTTTACAAATAACTTCTCACACTCTTTTTATGGCGGAGGCCAACCCTGACTGTGAAAAGTTATTTAAACAGGTCAGAAAAGTAGAGGTGAGAAATTAACACATCTCTGGTAATTAAAGACTTTTTACTCAACCCACAACAGTTCCAATTTGTAACAACCTTGGCAACATCTCGGTTAATTTTTCTTGGGAACCATGCCCGCCAAACCAGCTTTTGCTATTCATTCAAATTTATCGCAAAACGATTTGTGTCAATGACAAGATTACTCATGATTCGCACATTTTATTATGGTACAGACTTAGTTATCTTATTGTTTCAGCCGTTGTGATCTGGGCTTCCTCAGGAGTATATCAATCTGGGTAACCTGCAGCAAATCTCAAACTGAACCCTTTATTAAATATATGGTAGTAGACTGTTCTATTTTCACTGCTCATATCATCTAGTTCTTATTTTATTTATTACTGTTCAGTTGTAACTGGCATTTTCTATTACGGTACTGACTACGAGTTCATCTTGTCTTGGCATTTTCTGACATAATTACGTCTGTGAGTGCTGCTGTGAGTATTCGCAGTGATACATTTATTGCACAAACAAATGTTAAGACATTAGTTGAACCAATGATGATTCATTGGTTCAACTTATCAAAATTTTTTGTTGGCATTAGATTTTATGTTTTACCTTTGAAGGTCAATGGCTTAAATATGGAATTTTCTTTCTAAACATGTTGGTATGAAAAATTTTCAGTATCTGTTTATATTTCCGAGATGAGGTATTATGTACACTATTTACATTATTCAGACTATTGTCCTCATCTTTGATGCCACATTTATTACATTTCAGCCCTTCAGTCTATATTTCTGAGATGAGATATTATGTACACTATTTACATTATTTGGACTATTGTCCTTATCTTTGTTGCCATATTTATTACAACATTTACACATTAAACATTGTACACTGCAGCTTTCTTCAGGTGGTTGGAATGTCAAACTGAACCCTTTATTTTGCTCACTGGGGTAGACTGTTCTAGTTCCACATGCCATGTTTAATGGATATCAGTTATCTCCTGTTAATTACCCCCTCCAAGTTCTCCACTGCCTTAACCAGGTGTTGAACTCACACTGTTTGGGTCCTGTCACTGGATCTAACTAACGCCTTTATCCACTGTGCCATGTGTCCTTGAGGATAAAGTCATTAGTTAGATCCACTGACAAAACTCAAAGAGTGTGAGTTCAATACCCAGTTAATGTTTGAAGTGCTAATCCAAACCACTACATAATCATGAGTGTAAAATGCCAAAAACCTAAACAATAGTAAATGCCTTGGAAAATATGGATATACTGAAAGTATTAAAACTTAATTTAATGAATTCATTAAAATAAAAGATTATATATAACAAAAAAAAACCATCAGAAATAAGAAGTGTCACAAAGTTTGAATGCATTTCAAATTGGGATCCACTGATGATTACGATTCTAATATGAACATGACAGAAAATTTTAAGGTCCATCACACATGTGCAGCTTAAGCGACAACACTTTATTGGTGTGCAACTTAATGGCACTGACCTGTATTAGGATCCACTTATTTCCCACCACCAGTGGAAAGCCCTACTCTTGCTTTTATTTAAATAGTTATTTAACTATTTGACTGCCTACATCCTGAGGATGGATTAATTTTCTTTTTTTTTTTATTGGTTACTAACCTTTTTGCATAAGGAGGAAGCCAAGAGAGAGAATTAAATCAGAGACTGATCAAAACAAGAAAAAAAATGGGGACACTGTTGCATTTTTTTTTTTTTTTCAAATGGGAGGTAGCTGCAGTTTCTTAGACTTTTTCAGACAAGGCCATCATTATTCAGGTTCTTGTTAAGTAGGAAAAAAAATAAAAATCAACGCTTGATTTTATCAGGACTAAAACTAGTGGAGAACCAAAGCAAATACCAAACAGCTTTAAATCTTCCTGAATTTCTCTATGAAAAATAATAATTTTGGCACATCTTGCTAAAATACATGCAGGATTATTTTTCATGCAACATTGTGTGAGTTTGTTAACAGGAAGGAATTAGTTCACGAAAAAGAGTCGTGTGCAGGCAAAGGGCAAGTGCTGTGCAAAAATAGATTTTTTTTTTTTGAAAAAATTCAAAGGAAAAAAAAAAAAAAAACCAACATCTGAACTTTCAAGAGTTTAAGAGGCTGCTTGGTGCTGGCAAACTGCTAGACAAATAAAAGTACCATTTATTTTTAGAATGTTTTAAAAACAGGGCATAAAGTATTTAGAATGCCATTAAAAATCAGTACACACAGACATTGTGAATGTGAAAGTTATCAGCACCTCAATTGAAAACAGGAATAAATTTCATATTTAAAAAAAAAAAAAATCTAATATTAAAAGTATATATTACACACACCTAGACATTTTTTCTCATGTACTGGCACATACAACCTTTTTTTCTCATATGTACAAACGTGTGTGTGTGTGTGTGTATATATATG
>CAHIKZ030005589.1:352500-395000 GCA_903632075.3 Acanthosepion pharaonis | reverse complement strand
TGAGATTTCTCAGACTTGTATAAATTTACTTGTTGAGCGGCGGCAAGACAATCAAATTTGCTTCATTGGTCATACCGGTGAATGACAATCCTTTGTCCATTCAACTCTTTTGCTATATTCCAGCACAGCTATACGAGACTTACTAATTTTCTAAAGTACCAAATTTATTTATTTAATCTGACAGATTTTTTATTACTTAAACATTACGTTTAATGGATACTCTTATTTGAGTAGACGCTCTTTTTATTTATTCAACAGCATTTTTTATTTATTTTTATCTACTGACCCGTATATCCAGGAAATCTAATTGAAGAAATATATGCACTCTTTGACAGAAATGTAAACCTTTTCCATTGACATATTTCCTTAAAATAATGTTTGATATATAAAAGTTTATATCATTTTCATATATATATATTATATATATATATATATATATATATATATATGGTATAAAATGACAATTGGAAAAAAAATCTTAGATTTTGCCGGCGCATTTTGTCTTCCGACTTTTTTAAAAGGCAAAGCGAAATCAAAATGTTTGTGTCGTTATAGTTACATTAAAAAAATCCAACAAATCAACAAAAACATTCTAATTTCATTTTTGCCTTGAAAAAGTCCCTCTAACAAAGCCACAATGTGCTAACCGTATTCGGAAATTAAAAACATCCCTACCACACACTAAGACATACACAGAACGCACTCACTCAATTAAGCTGAAAAATTGAATCATCCTTGATAATGGCTAAAGGTACAGCCGAAAGCGCTTGGAAATATAAAACATTTGGACAGTTCTTACACACCCTTTGTCCAGAAAAGAAAGCTCTTGTTAGAACACAAGAAAAATTAAATAAAAAGCTTAACTGTAGTACCTTGTCTGTCATTTTTAATGAAACATGCATAAAGGAAGGATTGCTGCACACACACACTATATATATATATATATATATATATATATATTAGTTTATTGTTTTATTCATTTAATTTATTCAGATACTTTGAAATGTTTTTTGTTTTTTTTTTTTTATCTGTGGTTTTGTATGACTTTAGTCTAGGGGATTAGTAATTCCATATCAACTCAACCAATCGCCCCATGAGTACTATCTCAGATTTTGATCAAGTTTTAGTACATTGTACCCACCTACGAGAAACTAAATTCCTGAAATCTTAGACATTTGGTTCAGTTGCTCTGGCCTCTTGAAATTTGGTGTTAATTTTTTGCTGATTTCAAAATATCAGAATTTGCCGAATTTGCCAAATTTGGCACTTTATAACTCTGAACTCTCTCAGAAGACACAAGTTGATATTTGCTTGTCCTAATATACCAAATATATAAAAGTAAACATTGTGTTACATCTCATCTCAGTGGGGAGACAGTGATTACCATGTGTAAATTTCTATAAAGTTGAATTGTGGCTATGCATTTTGTGATTTCTTTGGTCAACATAATCGACCAATTGAGAGTGCAATTGGAAAAGTTGACTGTAACTGGGTTGGTGGCAGATGTCAAAACACCATTGCGTGCTTGTTTAAACCGTTCAGCTGAAAACATTGCTGCAGTGCATGAGAATTCATCATTGCGCGCAGGAATTGAACCTCTCCACAACAATGTTACATCAAATTTTGAGAAGATTCGTCTCTGCATGCTTGCAAAATTCAATATTGATGTCCTGATAGGTGAAACGTACCAATAACTTGGACTGATTTTAAAGGTGAATTAAGTTTAAGCCTCTAATGATTTTTTTTCTTTTTAATTTAACAATTTAAGTCTTTGTTAATATTTCCATGGTTGAAATTGCCAATCAAACATGTTAAAAGTTATCAAAGCCTATTACGAAAATGAACGTTCAAATTTAGAAATATATGGCCCAATGATTCAGTTAGCAAAAAAATGCACACCAAAACAGTGACCTTTTGTGGATGCAGTGGCTTTTCAACAATCTTTCTAGGATTTTCATCAGCCCAAATGTGACAATGCTGTTTATTAACGAATGCATCAAGATGAAAATGGGCTTCATCACTAAAGAGGATTTTTTGCAAAAAAATCTTTATCAATTGTCTTTGCTTGTACAGCAAATTGATGAACGTATGGTACCCCAAATAGTCACCAGGTTGTAGTTTTAATCTAAACTGAATTTTGCAAGCATCTAGAGATTGTTGGGGAGAGGTTCAATTCCTGCACACGAATAGAAGTGTTTGGTTTTTCAGCCACATTCACTGCAGCAATGTTTTCAGCTGAACGGCGTAAACGAGCTTGGAATGATGTTTTTACATCTGCCACTAACCCAGTTACAGTCAACTTTTCCAATTGTACTCTCAGTTGGTCAATTATGTTGACAAAAGAAATCACAAAGTACGCAAAATGCTTTTCTGTTTGAACGTCCATTTTTGTAATAGGCTTCAATAACTTTAACACGTTTGATTGGCAATTTCAACCATGGAAAGATTAACAAAGACTTAAGTTGTTAAATCTGAAAGAAAAAGAAAAATCATTAGACGATTAAAGTTAATTCGCATTTAAAATTGGTCCAAGTTATTGGAACACCCTTATATATATATATATATATATATATATATATAAAAATAAATATTATTGGAACACACTATATATGGAGAAAACCCTCCTCTTTATTTTTTTTTCAATTTACTATAGTGTTATATTTATAGCCTCGTAAATATAGGGAAAAATGCTCTCTTGCATTTTTTCCCCTATGTGTTTGTCACACATAGAATTGAAAACATCAGTAAAGGAATAAAAAATAAAGTTGATTATAATCATGTGATGACTTGCCTGGAGAAAAAAAAAACAAAAAAAAACATTGAAATGTTTATCTTACAAGCGGTACAGGATTGCTAGTTGAGAAAGATTTGGAACACCCCCACACCTCGAAATTTTTAGGCCTTTATTGAAAGCTTCATAAGATGTATTCAGGATTTCTAATTTGCCCAATTATACATCCATCCCTTATCTGTCACTCATAAAAAATGTTAAAAATCCTTAGTCAAGGTTAACTTAGTAGGCAGGCCATAGAAAAAAAATGATACACCCAGATGAAGATCTCAGTTTAAGATGAGAAAACTATTTTGAGAATCTATGGTACAGTGAATTTCATATATTCTTACTTTAAGAATATTGAATTTTATCAGGGTTTTATAACCCGACTGATTTTGAAGCTATATACACGCACATTATATATATATATATATATATATATATATATATATATATATATATATATATATATATACACACACAAACGCAAAAGATATGTGTATATATATATATATATATATATATATACACACACACACAAACACTGAGAAAAGATATATATATATATATATATATATATACACACACACACAAAAGGCTGAGAAAGAGATATATATATATATATATATATATATATATATATATATATATATACACACACACTGAGAAAGAGATATATAAAAATATATATATATACACACACACACACAAACGCTGAGAAATATATATATCTATACACATGCTGAGTAGGATATATATATATATATATATATATATATATCTATCTATCTATCTATATACAAATGCTGAGAAGGATATATCTATATACAAATGCTGAGAAGGATATATATATATATATATATACACACAAACACACACTGAGAGAGAAATATATATATATATATATATATATATATATATATATATGCATGCACGCACACACACACACACAATGAGACACAAAATAGGGATTAATATCATATTTGTCAGTTAGGGCAAGAAAATACTAAGTCCAACTTTTATAAACTCGAAACCTGAACGCGTAATTACAATGCTGTAACATATTTACAAAAACTGGCTTACAGCCAAATCATGTGGAAGCACCAGCTTCAACACGTTTGCCAAAGTTAAGCAATGACAAGCCTGGTCTATACCTAGATGTGTGTGTGTGTGAGAGACAAATCTCCTGAAATTTATGCCATTTTTCCTTCAGTTTAACTATAAAATGACAAGACCCCAAAATGCACTGACAACTCCTATCGTTAACATCTTTTTTAATCTTCTCTTTGCTTGTGCGTGCATATAAATGCTTGCCTATCGACATTTTTTTTTTTAAGATCATTCTAGATCAAGATTACCTAATAGATATTGTTGAAGACCATAAAAAAAAGTATTTTAAATTCTTACGAATAAAGGAAAAGGGAAATAATCAATGGAAAAAAAAAAAAAAATAAAACCACAAGAATTTTCAACATGACAATTGGCAAGCCTAAAAGAAAAGCAGCATCTTTGAGTTTGGTATTATCTTCAACCAGCCCCCTTTTTTTCCAGGGTCTGCTGTAAAAGAGTCAAAGAATTGCATAACAGTAACTCTCTACATTCCATTCCAAGCCAATATAGGAAGCGAGTTTATTCTCGGTCGTCTGCCGTATGTCCTCTCCTCCAAGAAGAGTTTATATCTTCTTTTTGCAAGTTCTAAACTTTTTAAAGTGCTCACTCTATTTTCAAAGACATGACTCATGTTTTCTTTCCAGCACCTTGTAAAATCTGTTTTTTTTTCTCTTTCTAGCATATTCTCTATGCCAAGTTGTCAGCCATTTTTCTTTTTCATATTCTATTTTTTAAATACTTTTTCTCGATGGCGAATTTAATTCCTGGCATTCCTTTTTCCCTCAATATTATTTTCTTTACTGCAGGCAAAAAAGAAAAAAAAAAATTCTTTTTTCAAAATCTCAAATGAAAATAAATAATATAATCAAGACAAAAGATTTTTTTTTTTAAAGTGTATTAAAAAAAATTTAACTTGGTAAAAAAAAAAAAAAAAAATACAAGAAAAATTTTTTTTTTTATTAAAAACAATTCTGTCAGTTGATATTAGTATCTTTGCCAGCACAAAATGTCAAATCTTAAAACATATTTGAAAGTAAAATTTAATTTAGTTAAGAAATAAAATAAAATAAAATTAAAAAAAAAAAAAACAACATATCTATCTGTACCCGGTGACCCGAAAGACAAAAACTTAAGTTTTCCCTTATGGCCAAAATCATTACATATTTGCTGGAGGTCAGATTTAAAAAAAAAAAATAAATTAAATTAAAATGCTGATTTTCTAGGCAAATATACACACTATTCAATTTCCTTCGTTTTGACACAAATAAACGTCAAAAATAAAAATCAATGACGACTACTACAATGATTCAGTAGTGTAAACTTTCCGACAATATAAAGTATTCGGTTGGAAGGAAAATTCTCAGGATTTCTAAATCTTATTATGATTCTGTCTGTCTGTCCTTCCCTTCTTTATCCTGACCGTACATACATCACATCCTGCCAATATCTCCTAAATAATGGACTCTTCCTTTTTTATTGTATGAAAAAAAAAAAAAAAAAAAACTACTTGGTTTCAGAGAGAAAATTAAAGAAAGAAACGTCCTGACTACACCCCAAATAATGAACTCTTCCATTTCTATAGTATGGACAGACGAAAGGAAAAGAAAAAAAACAAACCACACTACTCAGCTTCAGTGAGATGATGAAAGTGATTTGTTTAACGGCATACCAATTCGGTATGGGTCATTTAATGCTGAAATTTAATTTTCTTGCAGGCTTTGAAGCAATAAAAATGATATGTTATTCTGCTTTCACAATTGAATACATGGTAGATAATACTCAGCTTTTGTGCACACACACACACACACACATATATATATATATATATATATATATATATATATATATATATATATATATATATATTTTGTGTGGATATAATTACTAGAGGTGGTGATGTGTTTGTTTTAAGTTGTAGTTTTGTTGAAGTTATATTTTGGAATACAGTTTGATTTCTTTAACAAATTTTAGAATATTATATGGATTAATATCATGAAAGAGCTCTTTCATGTTTGTTGGTTGATTTTGTTTAACAGCATATCAACTCCTAATGGGTCATTTAATGCTGAAATTTAATTTCCTTGGGAGCTTTGAAGCAATAAAAATGATATGTTATTCTACTTTCACAATTGAATACATGGTAGATGATACTCAGCTTTTGTGCATATACATGTTTGTGTGGACATAATTACTAGAGGAAATGATATGTGTGTTTTATGGTGCAGTTTTGTTGAAGTTATATACTGGTATACAATTTTTATCTCTTTAAGAAATTGTACAATATTATAAGGATTAATATCATAAAAGAGTTCTTTCATGTTGGTTGGTTGATTGATTGATTGATTTTCTTTGTCAGCATATCAACATCTATATGGGTTATTCTGAAATTTAAATATCTTGTTCATATTTTTATATTTTCAGTGATAGATTGTAGATCATAAAATGTGTTAGTAATTTTACTATACAAATGTTCTGTTGATTTTTTTTTTTTATGGGCTCAATATTTGCCTATAGCTAGAACCCTAACAGGTGCTGCCACCTTGGATCAGGGTGGACCTGGGAACAACAGCAATTAAGAGGTGGTTCCACACTCCTCGAAAACTCCAATGTTGCCAGACGTTAGTGTATATCCAGAAGAAAAAAAAATGAAAGAAAAACCTTGTCAATACCCCATAAATAATGGACTATTCTCTTTTGATCCACATGGAAAGATGGAAAGATATCAAAGACGCTACTTGGTTTCAGTGAGAAAATGAAAGAAAGTAAAGATAGAAGTGTTTGTTTCAGTGCAATGGAAAAGCTGGCAATTCAAATCTTGTCATTTGTACCCACTTACTGCTTAAAATAATGACCAGTATTTCTACTTATGATTATTATTGCAATAGTTTGTTAAAAGTTGTTAAGCTCAAATATTTAACAATGTGATAGAGGAATTTCTATGGATATTTAGTCGTAGAACCCGCCATCAGCTTATTCAATCATTAACTGAAGAATTAAGATGCATCAGTAAATTTAAATAGGAAGACTGAAATTTTCATGGTATTTCTGGTTATTATTATTATTATTGAAAAACAAAACATAGAGACGCTATTTGGTTTCGGGGACAAAGCGAGAGAAAGGGGGACAAAGCGAGAGAAAGGGGGACAAAAGGGTTTATTTGTGGTTTCAGTGAAATGGAAAAGTTGTCAATTTCAAATCTTTTCATTTGTACCCCCTTCTTAAAATAATGAGATTGTTATTGAAATATTTTGTTAAACTCAAACCTTTAACAATATTTTATTGCCATAGAACTCACCATGAATTTAGACAATCTTTAACAGAGGAGTTAAACATTAAAGTTCGTCAGAAAATAGGAAAACCAGGAAATCAAGTAAATTAATGTTCTTAAAAAAAAAAATGACAGCTATTTTACATAAAGAATACAAATTTATTTATCAGTCTTACAGAATGATCTCTTCTACTTCAATATTTCATTTTTATGGGAAGAAAATGATTCGGTATATAATAAGCAAAATGTAAAGATAGTATTGGGGGAAAGGTATAAAGGTGGACAGCATACGTTGGGGTCAGAATGGTAGAAAGAGAGATGGCGAGAGGGTGGAGGTAGAGAGAGAGAGACAGCAGAGGTAGAGAGAGAGAGACGACAAAGGGAGGGGGTGAGTAAAAAGAGAGACGACACTGGTGGTGCACAGTGAGTGACAGCGCAATAGGGGAAGGTAGAAAGAGACATGCCACGGCAGGGGGGGGCAGAAAGAGACATGCCACGGCGGGGGGGAGAGCAGAAAGAGACATGCCGCGGCGGGGGGGCAGAAAGAGACATGCCACGGCGGGGGGGGCAGAAAGAGACATGCCACGGCGGGGGGGGAGGCAGAAAGAGACATGCCACGGCGGGGGGAGACATGCCAGGGGGCAGAAAGAGACATGCCACGGGGGGGGAGGCAGAAAGAGACATGCCACGGCAGGGGGGAGGCAGAAAGAGACATGCCAGGGGGGGAGTCAGAAAGAGACATGCCACGGGGGGGGACAGAAAGAGACATGCCACAGGGGGGGTCAGAAAGAGACATGCCACGGGGGGGGCAGAAAAGAGACATGCCACGGGGGGGAGGCAGAAAAGAGATGCACAGCAGGAAAGAAGAGATAAAGAAAATGTCATTATTGAAACACAAAGTTTTGTAAATTATCACAGTCAGGTCGTACTGGTTAGTGGGGGGTGGGGTGGAGATCTGAACAAAATTTCCCTCGAGTAAATCAAAGACGTGTACAATCACATGTCAAATTCCCATCAACAACAATCTTTTAGCAGCCAAGTGATTTTAAATTATTCAACAGTCAACTTGGAACAGTGGGCAGAGGGCATAGATGATGGTGAAGGGGATGTCGAGTGAAATAAGTTGTCTTTGAACACTAGCCAAGAACCTTCCCTCAAAACCAGGCCAATCCTCTTCCCAAGTCGGTTCAATTTTGATTTCTTCAGAGGCCTTTATTTTAATAATGGCAGCAAAGTTGAAACTGCCAAGCAGACTCTTAACGAGGTTACTCTGCCATTAACATAGATGTGTTTGGTGTCATTTGTAAAATGTTTCTGATAATAATTATTGTGTAATGGTAATGTTAGCCATTTCCTTATAAGGAAGTATTTGGTATTCATTGACCGAGCAGCAAATGCTACCTTCGGATGGTATTTATAAAATCTTTCTTGTAAAACATTTTGTCAGGAAAATAGGTTCCTTAAGTCCAATAATTGTTGTTGCTCTTTATAATAAGGGGAGGTTCCTTCCTTACCTTTTGTTTCAAGTACTGTGGAATGTCAACATTGTCATTATTTATAAGATGTAGTAGACACAATTTTGATGTTCTGGGTATTGCGATAAACTACAACCAACAGCAAGGCCTCTGTTCTGAAGGTTTTTAGGAGCCTGGTACCATGTCTTAATTGCTGGTGTTCCCAGGTCCACACTGACCTAGGGTGGTAGCACCTGTTAGGGTGCCAGCTATGGGCAAATAGTTAACGCCCAAACTGGAGTCAAAACACTATTAAAATGTAAAAATAGGTTTTAATACCAGCAATTTATTTTTGAAGAAAATAAATATTACCAGCAATACATTTTTGGAAAAAATATTACGAACAATAAAAATCTTGTCGGTATCTAATAACCCATTGAGGTTGATATACTTAACCAAAACCAAACAATTTTTATGAAGAAAATTCCATTTTATACACAGGATTATAGTGTGTGTGTGTGTGTGTGTGTGTGTGTGTATATATTTCATTGAATAATATAGTGATTTTCCAAATGTAGCTTAGATGTGGCACAAGGTTAAAAGTATGGGGCACCCAGTGAGGATCGAACTCACTACCTAGTTATAATCGTTCTAGCAAGACAAACTTGCTAACCATTATACCACCTCGAAGTGCTCATAATTGATATATTGTGTCTAATTAGTTTTACATTAATCCTTTCCAGTTATCTAATCAGTTTCTTGATGTTAAGAGGAAATTCATCAAGAAAGGCATTGTAGTTTGTTTTTTAAACCAAGTCTTTCGATCTTTTCCAAGATCATCTTCAGGGTAAATTTCAAATTTATTAAGAATACAGTAATATGATATTAAAGTGCATATAACATTTAATACCATTTTACATTTCTACAAATTTCTTTTTTTTTTTTTCACATATACATACATCTTACTTATCAAATGCAGATTGTGTGTGTGTGTGTGTGTGTGTGCGCGCGCATTTATATATTGGATCGGATTTCCTACATTTTTCAACCGATTTTATCAAAACTTCACAGGACTATGTAAAATTACCTTGCGGTGGTTCTGACAGTGCCAAAAATTGGAAAAAATTGTTTTTGCCCAAAATCAATTTGAAAACACGATAAACACGATTCTGTCGCCAGAATGAAAGGGGGACAACTCATATCGAGTTATACTTATAAAACCCAGGTTGTTTGTGTGTGTGTTCATTTATATATGGATTGGATTTCCTACATTTTTCAACCGATTTCAACAAAACTTCACTTTTTTTTTTGGCAGGTAGTGTTTCTTATTGTCTTGCACACTTTTCTTTATTTTTACATTCAGAATGCTTTAACAATTCCATTTACAAGACAATTGTTTATAATAAAATTCTATTCAATTGGTAGACTCATAACGATTGAAAACAATTAAGACATACATGTCCATCAGCCTTAAACAATAATCTTTGTCAATTTTATTTTTCAGTCTTTATGATGGCCAATACTTGATCTATCTCTTACTGTTACATCCCTGGGTAACACCAGGCTCTACTGCTAGTTTGTTTATATATATATATATATATAAAATGGGTGAAAGTGGAAAATTAGCACCTCATGACCAGCTACTTGGGGCAGATAGAGGTTGACAGCCCAAGGAGGTAGTCAATCTCTGGGAAATAAAATGCTGATTTTAAACCTTCACTGCCTTGCAGTGGCATCCAAACATGGAAAAGGCTATGGCTGTAAGTCCAAACAAAAAACCCAAAATGGATCCCTGAAGGTGGTTGTCTGTCAACACCAACAACTTTCCAGTAAATTCTCCAACCAAGCTATCGCTAATTCTCATGCTGTGTATCCTTTGAATCTTGTCACTTGATGAACTCTTTTCTAGCATCTTGCCTTCCAGTCAACTTTGAGCTTCAAAATTTTAAATGCAATGTCATTTGTTATCTTGTCTTCTTAATTCCTGTTCTTACTCCTTGATAATGTTTTTCTTTTTCTCATTCTTTCACACTGAGTAACCCCTTGCACCTTAGTGGCTTTATTGCCTTGCTTAGAGAGAAACGATTAAAATTTAAATGAAATATCAATTGTTATCTTCTGTCTTCTTAATTTCTCTTCTTACTTAATAATGTTTTTCTTTTTCTTATATTCTTTCACAATCAGTAACTACTTGTATCTTAGTGACTTCGTTGCCTTGCTTGGAGTAAAATGATTTAAAAAAAAAAAAAACGTTAAGAATAAAGTTGATTAAAAAAAAAAAAACAAATTATTTATAACTTAGCCCAACAAATACGAGCATATTTTAACAGTATTAGTCTATACCAGTTTTATGGGGAAGACTTCAGTTTGCATAACAACATTGAACAAAATGCCGGAAGTGTTTTTTTTTTCTCTCTTAACAGACAGACATTTTTTTTTTTTAATTTGAACAATTTTACTGTTAGACATTTTCTTAAGGTTCATTTAGCCTTGAAAAATTTCCAAGACAATTTGCTCTGACTAATATCCCTATCTTTTGAGAAGTCAGGATTAATTTTAATTTTTTTTTTTTAATTGGGTGACAGAGAAGCATTATCAGCAAATAATTTTTCAAGAGAAAAATTTAAAGTCGAAGGAGAGTGACAATAATAGGAAGAGAGAAGATAAGCCCAGTGAATATGAGAGGAATGGAAAGGGGTAGTGGTTGTGGGTAGCAGTAGCTGTGTGACGAAGAGAGAATGAGGTTTGGGGGAGGGGAGATATAGAAATAGGAAAAACTGTCACAACACATTTTGGTTCCAGACTATTTACATCACTGAACAGGAACCATCCCAAAATACAATTTTTTTTTTAAGACGTCCTGAATTTTAATTAATTTTTTTTTTTTAAACTTTATCATTTGTGGATGCCAGTACCAGAGTTCAGAAATTCAACTTATTTCCTTGTATTTACATTTAGATGCATTAAGCAACTTATGACATGCCACCAATTCCTCAATCCGAGCCACTATCCATTACTCCACCATGACTCCAAATGAGTGGGTTTATATACGTATATTTTAATCATTTCACCCCAAGCAAGGCAATAAAGCCACTAAGATGAAAGGGGGTTACTGAGTATTGAGAAAAAGAAAGCAGTATTAAGGAGAGAGGACAATAAAAGAACAAGAATTAAGAAGACAGAAGATAACGACTGACATTGCATTGAAATTTTAGATCAAATTGAGAATATGAGAAAAAGAAAACACTATTAAGGAGAGAGGACAATAAAAGAACAAGAATTAAGAAGACAGAAGATAACGATTGACATTGCATTTAAATTTTTCAAGATCAAAGTTGGCTGGCAAACATGGAAACTAACAAACCGGCTATTAAATGCTATATCTATGCAGCTGCACAAGGACACATTCATTGAGCACTTTACAAAGAAACAACAGTGAAATACAAAACTGCATTGAGATAGCAAAAGATGTCTTCCAAAAGCTAAGCAAAATATTAAGAGACAAAAAATTTGTTAGAAACAAAGAAAAGAGAACTGAACAGTTATGTAATATCAGTCCTCCAATATGACAGTGAATGCTGGACAATCTCTTCACAGATGAAGAAGAGACTTGAAGCAACAGAAATCTTGTTCTAAAGAAAGATGTGGAGAATATATATGAACAACGACAAGATTTTTAGAGAAAACAAACAAAAAGGACACTTATAATTAACCTCAGGAAGAGACAGTTGAAATGTCTAGGTCACATAATGAGGAAAGAAGGTTTGGAAAATTTGATACTCACAGGACATATTAAAGGGAAGGGGGACAGAGGAAAACACATAACCAACCTAGCGAGATTGAGTAATTGGATGGTGGATAAGGTTTACGAGAGATAACAAAAAGACAGTTTATTAAGAGCTACAAAGAACAGGAAATTGTGGAGAGCCATCATCGCCAATATCCTGAAGGAACATTTGGCACATAGAAGAAAAATAAGCTTGAGTAAATGGATGGCAAGAAAAGTTTTAGGAGAGATAACAAAAAGACAATTTATTAAGAGCTACAAAGGACAGGAAATAGTGGAGAGCCATGATCGCCTAATTCCGGACATGGCACATAGAAGAATGAGCTCAAGTAAATGGATAGTGGAACAAGGTTTACGAGAGATAAAAAGAAAGTTTATTGGGCTACAAAGTACAGGAAGCTGTGGAGAGTCATGATCGCCAACGTCCTGGAGGGATTTGGCACATAGAAGAAAAAGAATTAATGTTAGCACAGGGTTAGATCAATGGAGCGTTGAAATTGAGTCCCTTGGAAGCTGAATACACATGCTATTGGCCTGTTTTTATGAAACCTGACATTCAATACTGACTGATCACCACTTGACTTAACCCATCAATCATGGCTTGCAGAAATAATTTGTTTTTTGTAACTAATGCTCACCTAATACAAGGCCTGAGAGGCACTCAAGGTAGAGGGTTACTGTGTGGTGCTGTATTAATATAAGGAAGTGCAAAAAGTGAAGTTCTTGGGGCTATACAGGAAAGATAATAGTTAACAGGACTTAATTACTGAATAACATTTCAGAGTTCAGTCAGAGATGTTAGAAGTATAGAGTGGACTTTATAATCATTGCAGCACACCTATGGATGACAATGGCTATGTCGCCATTCCTATAAATATAATAGTAAATACTGTATGTTGGTCTGCAGTTGGAGATTCATCTCCAGCTGTGCTGGTCAAATTCTCTGCATCAGAGTAGAGAGAATCCCCTGACAAGGCTATGTCGAAGAGCAGAGTCTTGTCTCAGGAAACAGCTACCCAACCCTGTTTTATATGGTAACTATGGGGAATTTTTAGCCGAGCCTATGGGCTTGGATACCCCATATTAAATTCGGCTTTGTGCCACATCTGTTGGTTGGTAGGTATCCTGCGGTTGGAGATTCATTGTTGAATTTACTTGACTCACTTGTAGCATTCATTGTTGAATTTACTTGACTCACTTCTACATGCAGCTGGCAAATCTTATATGTGTTGTTCTTGTCGTAAGTATTATCATTCATTACCAACTTTTGTTTGATTATTCTACTTGGTAACCTTCACTAGGTTACAGCATTTTCACAACTAGGATTGACCAAAATTATAACAAGGAACCAGAACCCCAATCCTAAACAGATGACAATGTAATTTTGGAAAGTAAAAATTTAACCAGTTTATATTGGAAATATGTCTTAACCGAAATCGAGAAAATTCAAACTTTAAGGAAAATGAGTGAACCAGTTAAGATAGTGACTAAGGCCTATGTCATTTTTTGCTTTCATTAAATAGAGAACCAATTGGTTGCCTTCCAGACTGAGCCACGATTAAAAAAAAAAAAAAAAAAAAAAAAAAAAAAAAAGAATGGATGGATGGTGGGTGAAGTCACCAAGAAGAGAGGTCATTTCGCAAAGGTCGGTCAGTTGATGAATAAAGGTGTGGGAGAAGCGAGTTCCTGAAGGATTTCTATTTGAAAAGTTTGTTATTTATGCAAGCTAACGTCCAAGGTTTGTTATTAATGAAGAAGATAGGGATGGGGTGCAAGCAAGGAGAAGGGTAACAGAAAGAGACACATCTAAGGTGTGAGAGAGAGGGAGAGATACATAGAACAATGAAGGAAGAAGACTGAGAGAGAGAGACACAAGAAAGAAACAAAATAGCAGAGAGAGAGAGACAGAGAGAGAGACAGAGAGAGGGACACACAGAGAGAGGGACACACAGAGAGAGGGACAGAGAGAGAGAGAGAGGGGACACAGAGAGAGAGAGAGAGAGGACACAGAGAGAGAGAGAGAGGGACACAGAGAGAGAGAGAGAGAGAGGGACACAGAGAGAGAGAGAGAGAGAGAGAGAGAGAGACAGAGAGAGAGAGAGAGAGGGAGACACTGACACAGACAAGGGGAGAGAGAAAGACATAAAAAGCAGGAGAGAGACAGAGAGAGAGAGAGAGAGAGCAAGTGTCAGGGTTTAGAATGGGAGATTATATTTAAAGGAGGTTCAAACGGATCACATTTGTGCCCAATAAGAATGAATTGTGAAAGAACAATGCCCTGCCCCAGGGCAAGAGCTGTTTTTATCAATGGGAATTTACACAGAACAAAAGAGAAGCCCAGCTCGGCACACCCCTCCCTGACTGCATGCAGCACATATCTAGCATGTACACGCACGCACTTGCACACATGTGTGTGTGTGTGTGTTCCATGACACTTGTTGTGGAAGGACCTGGTGGGAAGCAGAAAATGAGATACAATAATAAATAGTTTGATCCCACCCCCCTCCCTATTTTCCCCAAAAATTCTGACTCATGCAACTAACCGTTCACTCTAGGTCTTGGGTTGACTCATTACTACTTAGGTTATCAATAAAGTCTTCACAAAGAAATGTTTTTATTTATATGCAAAGATAAATATATACTTGTAATGGCATTCATTTGTATATATATATATATATATATATATATATATATATATATATATATATATATATATATATATATATAACTGCTCAATGTATAACACAGATAAAAAAATAAATATTAATTATAAATAACGTGTGTGTAATATATATATATATATAAAATACCTGGCCATTCGCATTCGAGGATACTTGTCTACTAGGGCCAATCCCTATTGCAGACGCTTGCTCAGGCATATTTTTGTTTATTCAACACCTACAGAGCCCACCTGTGGTTTATACTGAAACTATGTTGAGTAGTCTTTAGTTGTAGTGGTACGTGGTCAAGTGGCTAGAACGTTTGCTTTCTGACTGTGAGACCCGGGTTCGAATCTCAACATGGTCAATTTGTCAGGATGGAGACTCCCTGACGTTATCGGAATGGATCAAGATCAATCCTAGCATGCGGCACCTTTGCAAAGTGCCTGAAAAACCATACCACTGATTGACCCAAGCCTGGTGAGTGAAATTGGGTAGTATGAACTCTTGGGTGCTGTCTATAACTGTAGTATAACAGAGACACACACATATATATATATATATATATATATATATAATATCATCACTTGATAAGACACTGAGGGTGTTGAAACAAAATGGCTATTTTTGTAGTGATTTTATAACATATTTATGTTATAAATTTTTTTATAAAAATTATATATATATATATATATATATATATATATATATATATATATATATGTGTGTGTGAATTGAAGATTAAACACGAAAAACATTCAAAGTTCTTGACACAAACGTGTGTGTGTGTTTTCATTAATGAGGAATATCTTGAATGTGTTTTTTTATTCAATTAAACTTGGCTCCTTAGCAGTATTTCTTTTCGCATGGTTGTGAGTGTGTGAAAGATAACTGGCATGAAAGTGGTGTCCTGGTGTCTGAGATTAAAATGTGACCAGTTTTAATTCATGTCGGGAAGCGCACATTTTTCTTGAGTATGAGTATCGAGCATTTGACCAACAAATATTCATTCCATCAGAAAATATATCAGACATGTCTATGCAAACGTCTGTATCCACTAAACATTTATAATAATAGATGGTGCAGAAATTCATTATTAATTTCCATCTGAAGATTGGCATAATTTGCAGACAAACCTTGTAAACGCACTTAAGTATACACACATACACACAAATAATACACATAAGAATAAAACTCATCTATGGACTGCAAATATGTAAACTGCATTCACAAGTACATATAAATGCTTACAGAACTGTGCAGTGGGCAACATTCATTCACATGTCCAAGCACAAGTGGTGAACATTTAATTACAGACTTAAATATAAATGACCAGCATTTATTTATAGGCTTTTATATAAAGCAACAATTAGCTAAAACCTATAGGCTCATGTATAAAGAGGCAACTAGCTAAAACCTACAGGTTACGTGTAGGCTCGGGTATAAAGAGGCAACTAGCAAAAACCTACAGGCTCGGGTATAAAGAGGCAACTAGCAAAAACATACAGGCTCGGGTATAAAGAGGCAACTAGCAAAAACATACAGGCTCGGGTATAAAGAGGCAACTAGCAAAAACATACAGGCTCGGGTATAAAGAGGCAACTAGCAAAAACATACAGGCTCGGGTATAAAGAGGCAACTAGCAAAAACATACAGGCTCGGGTATAAAGAGGCAACTAGCAAAAACCTACAGGCTCGAGTATAAAGAGGCAACTAGCAAAAACCTACAGGCTCGGGTATAAAGAGGCAAATAGCTAAATTCTATAGCCTCATGTATAAAGAGGCAAATAACTAAAACCTATAGGGTTGTTTATAAAAACCTTAACATTAAATACTCTGATAAGAATATGATGTAAAATTCACTAACCTATGGCTTCAGAGATCTGCATCATCTTAGCATTTGTCCTTGGATGAATTTTAAATTAACAACCTTTCTCCTTTCCTATTTGTAGAATGAGATGAAACCCGTCCGTTTGCAATCCGATCAGTACAGGTGAATTTTACATGTGATCTGATACGTCAGTGTTTCTTTGCGGAATTAAAACAAGAGGAATTTTTTTTTTTCTTTTTCCTTCTCCTTGACATTTTTCATCCAAACACAAGGCAGAAGCAGCAGCGATGTCCGCCTGAATTATATTAGCTTTTGATGCAAAGAAGATAAGTCTAAGAAGAGACAAGAATAGCCGAAAGGCTACAAGAAAACGAGTATTCTGAAGTGGACAAAGACAAAATGCCAGGTTAATTAGACAAACTATTCAAGAGGAGTTCAAAGCAAAAAGATACGAAGAGACAAACAACGGTGTGCTGCTCAAGAAGCGGTTCAGTGAGTTAGATCAATGAAAAGGTAGGGGAATGATAAGCTAATCTTCAGGCAAGAGACATTAAGAACAGCTAATATCGAATTAAAGAAATATCCAAAGATCAGTAAGAGATAGGAACTGATTTTAAAACTTAGTATGTTCAAGAAACTAATATCATCATCCCAATAAATTGCTTTTTTAAAAATCCTAAATCAAGTAGAGATTTTTATATGATATATCTAGATTTTCTAAGTTCTACTTCGACAATATACTTCTAACGTCTCTGCCTAAATTGTAAACTGTATGCTATTATTGGGTTTCTGGTTTGGTTTGATTTGTTTTATGGCATATCAAACTCAACTGGTTATTTGATGCGAACAAGATTTTTATTGCTGGTAATATTTTTGTTCAAAAATGTATTGTTGGTAATATTTTTTTTACCTTCAAATATGTATTGCTGGTAATATATTTTTTTTTTACCTTCAAATATGTATTGCTGGTAATATTTTTTTTTTACCTTCAAATATGTATTGCTGGTAATATTTTTTTTTTTTTTACCTTCAAATATGTATTGCTGGTAATATTTTTTTTTTTTTTTTTTTTTAAAATATGTATTGCTGGTAATATTTTTTTTTTTTTTTTTTACCTTCAAATATGTATTGCTGGTAATATTTTTTTTTTTTTTATACCTTCAAATATGTATTGCTGGTAATATTTTTTTTTTTTTATACCTTCAAATATGTATTGCTGGTAATATTTTTTTTTTTTTTTACCTTCAAATATGTATTGCTGGTAATATTTTTTTTTTTTTTACCTTCAAATATGTATTGCTGGTAATATTTTTTTTTTTTTACCTTCAAATATGTATTGCTGGTAATATTTTTTTTTTTTTACCTTCAAATATGTATTGCTGGTAATATTTTTTTTTTTTACCTTCAAATATGTATTGCTGGTAATATTTTTTTTTTTTTACCTTCAAATATGTATTGCTGGTAATATTTTTTTTTTTTTTTTACTTCAAATATGTATTGCTGGTAATATTTTTTTTTTTACCTTCAAATATGTATTGCTGGTAATATTTTTTTTTTACCTTCAAATATGTATTGCTGGTAATATTTTTTTTTTTTTACCTTCAAATATGTATTGCTGGTAATATTTTTTTTACCTTCAAATATATATTGCTGGTAATACTTTTTCCTCAAAAAATTTATTGCTAGTATTAAAAGCTATTTTTACACTTTCATGGTGTTTTGACTCCAGTTTATGGGGGTTAGCTATTTGCCTATAGCCTGAGTGGGTCAGAGTGGACCTGGGAACACCAGCAATGAAGATTCCATGCTCCCCAAAACTTCCTGATTAGAAGTCTCGCTGTTGGATGTAGTTTATTGTCTTACCCAGGATGCAGTTATAAATCGAGTTTAATCAAGCCGAATCGCTTAAATTGAATAGAACATTTTTTTAAAAATTTTAAAAATTCAATCCAAAAATATTTACACCTAATCACAATTTAATTAAGAAACTATAATTCTATTTGAGAATTATGACAGAACAAAGTTTTTTTTTTTTAAATGACAGAAAAATATTTCTCAAGGACACATGGCCCAGCGGATAAAAAGCAATGGTTGAATCCAGTGACTAGACCCAAAGAGTTGTGAGTTCAATATCTGGCTACAGCTGAGGTGAGCAAAAAAAAAAACTTGAATTAAAGGGAGATAACCGATACTGTAGACATCCGAGAGAGGCATGGCATGTGGAATTAGAATAACCAACCCTGGTGGATGAAATAAAGGGTTCATTTCAAGATTCCAAACATCTGAAAAAGGCTGGAGTGTATAAAGGCTAAAACATTGTGAATATGGCAACAAAAATTAAGATAACAGTCTGAACAATGGAAATTGTGTAAAGAAGTGGTTTTTGTTTTTTTAAAATTGATTCAATAAATTTAAAACTAAAACGGTATTAAAAATTAATAATCAGAATTTAATTAAACCATATTTTTGAGAATTAAGTTAGAACAGAAGCTTTTTTTAAATTGACAGCAAATTTTTTTAACTTGAATGTAAAGATGAATTTTTTTTTAAGAAAAGCCCAAAACCAGAATGTGTTTTGCAAGGTGACATTGATGACTATTTCATGCCAACCACCCATCCCACCACCCAATGAAGGAGAGAGAGGAAAAGAAGGGGGGAAGGAAAGAGAGAGAGGAAAAGAAGGGGAAAGGAGAGAGAGAGAGAGGAAAAGAAGGGGAAAGGAGAGAGAGAGAGAGAGGGAAAAGAAGGGGAAAGGAGAGAGGGAAAAAGAGAGAGGAAAAGAAGGGGGGGAAAGAGAGAAAGAGAGAGAGGAAAGAAGGGGGGGAGAGAGGAAAAGAAGGGGGAAAGAGAGAGAAAAGAAGGGGGAAAAGAGAGAGGAAAAGAAGGGGGAAAGAGAGAGGAAAAGAAGGGGGGAAAGAGAGAGGAAAAGAAGGGGGGAAAGAGAGAGGAAAAAGAAGGGGGGGAAAGAGAGAGGAAAAGAAGGGGGAAAGAGAGAGGAAAAGAAGGGGGAAAAGAGAGAGAAAAGAAGGGGAAAGAGAGAGGAAAAAAGAAGGGGGAAAGAGAGAGAAAAGAAGGGGGGGAAAGAGAGAAAAGAAGGGGGAAAGAGAGAGGAAAAGAAGGGGGAAAGAGAGAGGAAAAGAAGGGGGGAAAGAGAGAGAAAAGAAGGGGGAAAGAGAGAGAAAAGAAGGGGAAAGAGAGAGAAAAAGAAGGGGGAAAGAGAGGAAAAGAAGGGGGAAAGAGAGAGAGGAAAAGAAGGGGAAAGAGAGAGGAAAGAAGGGGGGGAGAGAGAGGAAAGAAGGGGGAAAGAGAGAGGAAAAGAAGGGGGAAAGAGAGAGAAAAGAAGGGGGGAAAGAGAAAAAAAAAGAAGGGGGGAAAGAGAGGAAAAAGGGAAAGAGAGAGGAAAAGGGAAAGAGAGAGAGAAAAAGGGAAAGAGAGAGGAAAAGGGGAAAGAGAGAGGAAAAAGAAGGGGAAGGAGAGAGGAAAAGAAGGGGAAGGAGAGAGAAAAGAAGGGGAAGGAGAGAGGAAAAGAAGGGGAAGGAGAGAGGAAAAGAAGGGGAAGGAGAGAGGAAAAAAAGGGGAAGGAGAGAGGAAAAGAAAGGGGGGAAGGAGAGGGAAAGAAAGGGGAAGGAGAGAGGAAAAGAAAGGGGAAGGAGAGAGGAAAAGAAAGGGGAGAGAGAGAGAAAAGAAGGGGGGGAAGGAGAGAGAGAGGAAAAGAAGAGGGGAAGGAGAGAGAGAGGAAAAGAAAGAAAGGAAGAACTTGTAAAAAGTATTTGAAAGATTAAACTCAAATGATTAATGCAATGTTTATTATTTAAACTTACATATATATATATATATACATATATATACTGGCTTCCCTCCAGTCGGTACCCAACCTATGCAGGAAAATTTCTGAAGACAATTTTAAGCCCTGTTCAAAATGTTATTTCAACAGTGAACTGAATGTTAAATACAAAAATGGCTCCACTTGTTAAAATGTTTTGCACTCATAGTTTTAATAAGTACATTTGCAACAAAAAATACAAAATGTCTAAAAAAAAAAAAAAAAAAAAAAAAAAATCTATATACTAATTACCATCCATATCTAGTTTCTTTGACAAATGATTCATGTTCGCTTACAGAAATAATATATTAGTTACACTTTAAATTAAACTAATGTCATTGTTTACTTAGTATTGACCAACAACAAATTCCTTTTACAATGCCACTGTTATGGCAATGATCAACAATCCTCAGGCCACATCCGGCCAGCGAAGGATTTTTGTCTGGCCTGTCAAATCATCCATAAGGAATTTGCATTTTTTGTTGATTGTGTTTGTTGTTATCCTGTTACTCCTGCAATAAAATAAGGAACCATGTTTAAATAATATAACATTAACTGCATTGTTTTTTTGTTACTTCAAACCTCTAAATAAAGACAGCTTTTCTGGATACAGCAGTCCGAGGTTGAAATGTTTTATATTATATTTGATGTTATGGACCTCCTCCAAGACACTGTGTGGCTGTTTGGCCAGCTATTTCCAAAAGGTTACTGACCTCCGTTATGTTTTTTTTTTTTTTGGTTTGCATCACTTTTCAAGGGTTGGCTCGATTCTAAAAATACTAGAAAAAGGCCTATCAGCACTGAGCGATAAACTCATCAGTATTTCAAATTCTTGTCTATAAAAATTCCCATTGAAAGAAAAAAAAAAAGCATTAACTTGTTTGTAATGAGATGAAATATTCTTATAATTTTGACCATTGGTAGTTGGAGGCTGATTTTTTGACTTTTTTGAAAATGACCTTGTGAAAGTCATAAGCATTTGGTGACTGGTAAGTTTGTGGATAGTGATTTGATATCCAAGTCAGCCATGTTTTTATTTGTCATGTCTAAAGGTTTTAGTCTATTGATGAGATCACAACCAAACTTGACATCAAATTCATGAACACCCACCGCTAAAGCAGTAAGCATCAAACGAGTTTGCAAATTTATACCATTTATATCTTTGGTTTGATGAGACTAACTGGTTGAAATAAATCATGATTTATAATTTGTATTTTCATGAAGTATTGCTTTTCCTATATATATATATATATATATATATATATATATATATATATATATATATATATATATAAAAAGTATAGCATGCATGTTATAACATCACTACAAATATTGCCAGTCTGTTTCAACACTTCTATCTTTTCAAGTGATGGTATTGATTGCAATATATATATATTTTATATATTTTATAATATAAAATATATTATTTAATGTGTAAGTATATAAAAATAAATGGGTATTTTATCTAGAGCCGATCTTTCCACAACTACAAAACAATTGCTCATGATTATAAATAATTTAACTAAGCTATATGATAAGCTCAAAGCACGCCTGGCTCCAGTCAGTCCTTTCCTATTTACACCCCATCTAAAAAGTAGTCAGTCACAAAGTACTTTTTATTTATTATATTATTCAATGACCCTATTTCCTTGGGGGGCTTCCCACTACCAACCAACCCTACCTCTTTGCCTGCAAACCAGTGTGACTAAATTACACTTAGTCCATGCTAGTACTAAACGTACTGACTCGGCTTTTAAAACCCTTGTTCTGATAACAGCTTAATGTAGGCTTTCTTTTCCTATTTTTTTTTTTTTTTACTTCATCTCATATTCCTAATTTGACTTTCTATAGACGTTAAACAGCATCTTGTTTTAAAAGAGAAAATTCTTGAAAGAAAAAAAAAAATCATCACTATTCACGAAGTGTCAACCTCTGTTTAAAATAACTATCTCATATTCTGAAAACTTTTTAAGCATGTCTGACAGCACCTTAAAGCTATAGACACAAAATTAGGAAACATATTTATGTAAATTATGTTCGGGTTCATGTTCCCATCTTTATCATCACTATCATATTTCGACTGTTATAATCTCCAGTCATCTTCAGGTGTTTGCCAATCTTTAGTACAATATCATAGCAGATTAAAGTATTGTTTTGCTGATTTAGTTTTTAACGCCATATCAACATCTGTACGAGTTATTTAATGTGGAACTCAAAATATTTTGAACGCAATTGCATTCCTTCAATTACAGATGAAATGTTTTGTCGCTACCTCTACCGCCAAAATGGGTGCCGTTGCTAACTCCACCATCAAAATATGTACCTCCAGTAATTCTAATATAAAAAATAGGTACTGTTGGCAATTTTAACATATAAAAAATGTATTTTTATACTTTCAAAATGCTTTTTTTTTTTTTTTGCTTAGGGGTTCACTAATATTACCCTAGGCCAGGGTGGACCTGGGAACAGCAATTAGGAGATTGTTCCAGGTTTTTCAAAACTTTCGATCACCCAATCAGACGCCATGCTCCAAGGTGTAAGCTTACTGTCATACCCAGGATTGTCTAACTCCATTCCCCTGCTATCGGTTGATTAGCAAGACAGACTGGGTCCTATAGCCTTGGTCAGCAACCAGTCTACTGCAGAAAGAAATGACAGAAAATCAGCCTAGTCAATCAAGAATCAAAACAGACATAATAGCCTATCCAGAAATTGTCAAGATTTAATTAGTGAATAACATTTCAGAGATCAGGTTGGAAGATTTAGAAGTATAACGTGGAAGTAGAATTTGGAAGGAACCAGAAACCCAATCCTAAATGAGAAACAAGGGATAAACCTCTACTCCTGTTCAAAAAATCTGAATAGTAGCTAGAATTATGTCCACTTTTTGGATAAGAAGCAGAGATTTTTTCCATTGAATTTCTATCCAGTTACCCACTTCCAATCTCAGTTTATGCCTTCCATTTAAATATATCTACACTTTTTTTTTTTTTTTAATAAGCTTTACCCAAGAGCCACTCAAGTTAGAGGGTTCCTGTGTGGTGTTGTAGTAGCATAAGAAAATGGAAGAAGTGAGGTTCCTGGGGCTAGGTCGCATAGCAAAGAGGTTTGGTTTGGTCTGTTTTACAGCATATCAACCGCAATGGGTTACTTAATGCCAACAAGTTTTTTTTGTTTTTTGCTGGTAATATTTGGTTTTATCAAAAATCTATTTCTGGTAATATTTTTTTCCTCAAAAATGTATAGCTGGTAATATTTATTTTCTTCAAAAGATTATTTCTGGTAATAATTTTTTTACAAAGTATTTCTGGTATTAAAACCTATTTTTACACTTTTATAATGCTTTTTACCTCAGTTTCAGGGTTAACTATATACCCATAACCGGGAGCCAAACAGGTGCTACCACTCCGGGTCAAGGTGGACCTGGGAACACCAGCAATTAAGAGGTGGTTCCACGCTCCTCAAAACTTCCTCGTCAGAGGCCTATATTCAGGATAACCATAGCGAAGAGAAATTTTTATATATATATCTATATATATATATATATATATATATATATATATAAATAAATTTCTCTGATTTAACCAGTAGAGAAGACAATATTTAGTAGAAGTTTGAAAAAACGCATTTATGAGCACAAAAGAGACCTCACAAAAAACAACTTAGCTAATGCACTAGTCATACATAGAAATAAATTCAACCATAATTTTGATTTTAAAAATGCTACACTCATAAAAAAAGAAAAACTCACTCAGAAGGAAAATTCTGGAGAGTGCCGCCATAGAAAATTACCCAAATATTAATCTAAGCCTAGGTTTTTTCCCCCATTTCACCTCTCTTAACAAAATTACTGCTCTTACAAACAAATATACACAACAGATTCATAAAATCAAAAGAAAATAGTTGAATACATCAACACAGATATAATGACAATATTCCCCACACGTGACAAATACTGACGTTATTTTTCAGTTAAAAATATGAAAATAGCGTTTCTCTACATTCCAGTTGCTAGGTACATTCTGTTTTTGTTAGTTACTTTATTCAATTAATTTCATTTTCGTATTTTGCTTTGATAAAGTCCACATTGGACGAAAACGTGTCAGCAATTACCAGTTTTCCTATTGTCATTTTTATTCATATATATATATATATATATATATATATATATATATATATATATATATATATTTTTCCCTTCGCTATGGCTGAAGGAAAAGGACAGTATCTTTTCTGTCTTAAATTTAATCATAGTTAGCCAGAATTCCTGACACCAAAACAACACATTCTTACTTACCATTCTTATTCCAACAACCATAATACCTCATTGTCTGCATGAGAAACCTAACAAGTCCCCATACGCACAATTCAGGTCTGTGGAGGGAGGGGAATAAAACAACAATTTAAAAAAAACTAAACAATAGCGGAGAGCACAATCGAGGCAAAATTACAGTGGTGGGAAAGTGACTGAAGCTGAGATGCCAGATCAGGACTAATAGTATGGCTGATTCTCTGGATTTTATCAAGGAGCTCAAGGTAAACAGCAGGAGCACTGGACCATATGTGGTAGCATTATTCTAAGTATTGACGAATTGTAGATTTAATCATTGTAACAAATTCAGGAAAGAAAAATTATCTTTTATAGTAGCTGACCTAGCAATAGATTTAATATAGTCACTTCATGTCAGCTGAGAACATTAGCTTGAGAAGGCACAATATTCTAAGCATGGACGAATAGTAGACTTATAGATATGTAAGATAGATTTCAAAGAGAAGAATTGTCTAGTACGACACAGAAAACCAAATTTCTTAGCAGCTGACCTAGCAATGGATTTAATATAGCCTTTTCACTTTATGTCAGCTGAAAACGTTAGCCCGAGAAGGCACAATATTCTAAGCATGGAAGAATGGTAGACTTATAGATATGTAAGATAGATTCCGGAGAGAAAAATTGTCTCGTACGACACAGTGAACCAACTTTCTTAGCAGCTGACCTAGCAATGGATTTAATATAGTCTTTTCACTTCATGTGAGCTGAAAACGTTTGCCCGAGAAGGCGTAATATGTGTCTTTCCTGGAGGCTAGCATCAGCCAAGCTGATGGCTTTGTTTTGTTTTGTTTCATGTCATATCAACATCAATGGGTTTTTTAATGCCGACAAGATTTTTATTGCTGGTAATAACTTTTTTCCAAAAATATATTGCAGGTAAATTTTTTTTTCTTTAATAAAAATATATTGATGTTAATAATTATTTACAAAAATGTATTGCTGATGATATTTTTTTCCCTCAAAATTGTATTATTGGTAATAATTTTTCTTCAAAAATTTATTTCTGGTATTAAAACCTATTTTTACACGTGTTTTGAACCCAGTTTGGGTGTTAACTATTTGTCCATAGCTGGGACCCTAACAGGTGCTACCACCTTGGATCAGAATGGACCTGGGAACACCAGCAATTAAGAGGTGATTACAAGCTCTTCAAACCCACCTGATCAGAGGCCTTGCTGTTGGATTTAGTTTATCATCTTACCCAGGACAGCCATGCTGATGGAAGGCAGAGAGTGATCTCACAGATTTTTATGTAAGTATATTTCTAATCCCGACTTTATGCTTCCTCTTTAACATACGAGAAGATGTAAAGATTTGTTTTTTTTTTTTAAATTTCCCTAATAAATCATTTTTATGATTAGTTCTCTACTATCACCTGAAGAAGTACCATCTAAGTAATGAAACATGAAAGTTTTTGTGCAGTGATATAAAATGTTTTTATTGCAAAATTATATATATATATATATATATATATATATATATATATATATATATATATATATATATATATAAAAAAATTATTATTATTTACTACTACTACTAATAATAATAATAATATGACAAAAGGAATACTTTTCTTTTTCGTTCACCAATGGACATTACCAAGGCAAATATAAGGATTTTGTTTTGCAACAAATATTTATAAACAGAAGTAAAAATTTCGTTGTTTTAAACTTAAAAAGAAAAAACGCTCAAATATTCTTCAGACTAACTGTGAAAATCAAGGTAAACTATGGAAGATGTTAAGTGATAAACAAAAACGAGTAAATGTTATTGATTTTTTTTTTTTTTTTCTTATTTGTTTATATAGATTTAGATTGATATTTTTCCAAGACTGGATAGGAGCACACTTGAGCATTTTCCATCTAAGGTACTTTTCTTTTAATAAGTTTAGAAATCTTTATGTATAAAGTGCTGAAAATTACAAAAAAAAAAAAAAAAATATCGTAATGCCTGAAAGATTTTTCTTTAAATAAGACAAGTAGAAGAACAGATGTTTTAGAAATCTTTCTTTTTTATTTTTTGTCTGGGAGAAGTATGTGAAATACTAGAAAAAATTTCTATATATGGACAATTTTAATTTTTTTTCCATAAAGAAACAAAATGATTTCTTAAAAAATACATGCGTTTCAATTAAATAAATTTCTACGTATTTACTGACGCAAATAAAAAAAAAAAAATGATCGTTTTGTTTCGTTTTTTTAAAATTCGGTTCCGTTTCTGTAAGAGGAGTAACGTTAAAAAATAGTCAATGAATTTCTTTTTACATTCCAATGGTCGTTTTTTTTTTTTTTTTTTAGATTTAAGAAAAAAATATATAAGTTTTGGTTTGGATTATTTAGTAAATAAAGAATAAAAAACAATGGAAGAATGGAGACACTACAGACATCGCACAAAAAGGATGTAAGAAAAATATTTTTACCATAATTTTCTTATAAAAAAAGTCTAAAATAATTTCATTCATTTTTGAATAAGTTCTGAAAGTTTCATTAAAATCCGACAATTACTTGATTTTTGCAAGAATTTAAAAAACATTGGGGTTTTAATGCCAAGAAAGACACTAAATTTCCTGATACTAAATCTTTGGCTTACACGCTGACGAAAGAAAAAGAAAAGGAAAAGAAAAACAAGTTAACCAAATTTTCGAACGTGCTAGAAAGGATCAAAAATTTAATAAAACAATCAAAAAAAATACTTTGGTCTTTCTTCTTAATAATAACATTTTTGACGAAAGAACTTTGTTTTCATTTAAGACTTAAGTGGAGCATTTTTTTCATCACAATATGCATATTTTTAGTGATTTCGGAGATACCTAAATAGAGAGAACTTGCCCCCAAAAGAATTGAAAATGGATAGAGAGAAAAGAAAGAAAGGTATTTTGTAGTTTAAGACAAACATAAAATAACTAACTGCCATTCAGGAACTCGGTACTTCTTAAATAGAGTGGTCCACTCGTGAAACATAGGGAATTTCGTTTTTGTTTTTTGGGTTTTTTAACTAATTTTTGGTGAATAGAATTTTTTGGAATATACTCATTAGGTCGTGACACTTGTCGGAATTTAAAAATATATATATATTGATCAGTGCTATAAATAATTATGAAACTCAACAAATATTTATTTTCCGAAAAAAAAAAAAAATAAAAATAAAAAAAGATCCATGCAAAAAACGGAAATTTTATATATACAAAAAAATGTTTGCATATTTTCAAGCTTGGCATTTAAGTAACTTGATTTTATTTAGCGGCATATGAACACTTATATGGGTCATTTAATGCTGAAATTAAAATATTTTGTACGTAATTTTACGTTTCCAATTACAGATATTTTCTACACAATTTTATAATTTCCGAGTAAACTTTTTTTTTCTTTTTTAGATATTGTTTTATTTACTGTGAAAAAAAATGTATTTTTGGTAATTTGACTATCAAAAAATGTGTTATTTTGATTTGACTATGAAATGTATTGTAATTTGACTATAAAAATCTATTGTTGGTAATTTGACTATGAAAAAATGTATTGTTAATTTGAGTATAAACACGGTATTCACTTGTTGATAATTTTACTATAAAAAAATAAAAAATGTATTGTTGATTTAAGTGACTTAAGACCAATAAAAGGAGTGATTTGACAGGATATCGATATTATAAACAGAATCCCCATTCTAAATCGATAACGTCAATTTTTTTTTTTTATGCTAAAAAGTGCCGCAGCCTCAAGGCCCAAAGAATTCTAATCTACAAAGATTAGTTCCCCCAAAAATATTTTTCCTTATTTTTCAACAGTGCCAGAAATTCTTGCAGCTTAAATAGATTCGAAATTCAGACAGAAAAAAATATATATATACAACACTGTACAACACGTACAAAGTACCTCCCTTAAGTTTGCCGATGGCAACGATATGGGGACATTTTTAGTAAAGTTAGAAAAAAAAAAAGCAGTATTTGTAGAGAGAGATTTCGAAGTTGTACGTACTTTGAAAGAGGTAGATAGACACGCTGTGTTTTTTTTTCCCCTCTTGTACTGAAGCCAGCAGCATTGAGATGAAAGACTAAGGAATATGAAAAAGACACGCCAAGCGCCTGTCTGTCAATTAGTTTGGGTTTGGTAAGAACTCAGAGTTGAAGAAAGATACACACAAGGTGGGTGCGGGGTGGAGAGAGGAAAGAGAGGTACGTTTTAGTTTTTCGAGAAGAGAGATTTAAAAAAAAATGCCCCTGCTGACAATATTTGGCGGAGCCGTGTGTGTAGGAGGAAGAATTAAGAAACGACTGACGAAGACTGAACGATCCATTCCTAGCTTGAAGGACTTTTTGTGGCGAGGGCAACGAACAAAACAATACTAGTGTAACCCCGATATAAGAGAAACCCCAATATAAGAGAGATTTTCTCTGGTCCCAAATTAGAGCCTGTGTTACCTAAATAAAATAGACCAAACCCGGATATAAGAGACTTCTCCGGTCCCGACAACTCTCTTATATCCGGGTTACACTGTAGTAGAAAATGCAAAAATAATAACACCATCTACATGTTCTAAAACAAAGGATTAAAAATAATGGAATCCTCAATAACGAAAAAGAAAAAAGCTAACAGTCAATAGCATTAACTACGAACACGGCCACAATATGCAGACTGTGTTTGGAGAATAAAACAACCCTAGAGTTCTAGATACATACACGCAAGCCATACATACGGTTAAAATAAAAAATAAAATCATCCATGATAATGGCTAAAATTATACCTGAAAGCGCTCGGAAATGCAAAAGTTTTCGAGTGACACGTTTTTTTTTCTGTTTTTTTTTTTCGCCCTTTAGGCTTTCATCAGATTAAATTTGTTATGGTGGTGTGATTACACATACGTACAAGAGCGAAGGATGCTGGGATTTTTTTTTTTCTAAATAAAAAAAAAAAAAAAAAAAAAAGGTGGGGTGAGAGGAAAGAGAGATAAGTTTTAGTTTTGCGAGAAGAGAGAAAAAGAAGAAAAAAATGACCCTGCTGACAATATTTGGCGGAGCGGTGTTTGTAGGAGGCAGAATTGAGGAGAGATTATCGCACAAAATTTCATAACTGAATCAATAAGTTGTCAGATCCTCATACGTCGAAACCGACGAGAGAGTCCATTTTATATATATATATATATATATATTAGATAGCAACTGAAATGTTTCACTTTCATGATAAATTGATAAAAAATTTCCTATTTGTTATCTTATAATTTTGTTAGATTCCGATCTATATTTGATCTCAACTATATGAAACAAATTAACAACAAACCCCTTGGAAATGGCTAAAGGAAGGATCGAAAGCGCTTGAGACATTAGACACTATAGACAATTTTTACACTCCCTTATTTCCAAACGGAAACATTTGAGAATACTGTAATAACTCAATAAAAAACACTAATAAAATTTCCCTTTTCTATTATATTCAATGAAACAAATAGTTTCAAAGAAAGGTAGTAGCCCAAATTTATATAAAATGTGAATTAAATAAAAATCGGTCCAAGTTATTGGAACACCCTAGGAGAAAAATGTATGAAAGTGGGTAAAGTTTTCGAGTGACATGTTTTCGCCTTTTATGATTTCATCAGATTAAATTTGTTATGGTGGTACGACTACACATACGTACAAGAGCGAGAGATGCTGGGAATTTTAAACTTTTTTTTTTTGTTTAATCTCCAGACGATTTCATTTAGAGCCTTTTTCTTTCCATGACTTTTGTTATCAGATATCCCACATTGTGATAATAGAACATTCGTCAGGAATGGTGAAATTTAGTAGTCTGGGATATTTAATAACAAAAGGATGGAAACAGAAAAAAAAAAAGTAAAATGTAAATGAAATCGACTAGATTACATACAAAATAAATTAAATTAAAAATTCCCAGTATCCCTCGTTCATGCGCAGTCGCACCAAGAAATTTAGTCCGATGAAGTCCTAAATGACGAAACGCGTCACTCCTAAACTTTTTCACATTTTTCTACCCCCAACATTGTTATTAACACACACACACACACATATATATATATATATGTGTGAGTGTGTTAGTGAGAGGTGTGTGTGTGAGTGTGTTAGTGAGAGGTGTGTGTGTGAGTGTGTTAGTGAGAGGTGTGTGTGTGTGAGTGTGTTAGTGAGAGGTGTGTGTGAGTGTTAGTGAGAGGTGTGTGTGAGTGTTAGTGAGAGGTGTGTGTGAGTGTTAGTGAGAGGTGTGTGTGAGTGTTAGTGAGAGGTGTGTGTGTGTGTGTTAGTGAGAGGTGTGTGTGGAGGTGTTGGTGAGGAGGTGTGTGTGTGTGTTGGTGAGAGGTGTGTGTGTGAGTGTTGGTGAGAGGTGTGTGTGTGAGTGTTAGTGAGAGGTGTGTGTGTGTGTGTTAGTGAGAGGTGTGTGTGTGTGTGAGTGTGTTAGTGAGAGGTGTGTGTGTGTGTGAGTGTGTTAGTGAGAGGTGTGTGTGTGTGAGTGTGTTGGTGAGAGGTGTGTGTGTGTGTGGGTGTGTTGGTGGGGTGTGTGTGTGTGTGTGGTGTGTTGGTGAGAGGTGTGTGTGTGTGGGTGTGGTTGTGTGAGAGGTGTGTGTGTGTGGTGTGTTGGTGGGGGTGTGTGTGTGGTGGTGGGGAGGCTGTGCGTGGTGGTGGGGGAGCTGTGTGTGTGCTGTGTTGGTGAGGAGCTGTGTGTGACTGTGTTAGTGAGGGCTGTGTGTGTGACTGTGTTAGTGAGAGCTGTGTGTGTGTGACTGTGTTAGTGAGAGGTGTGTGTGTGAGTGTGTTAGTGAGAGCTGTGTGTGTGACTGTGTTAGTGAGAGCTGTGTGTGTGACTGTGTTAGTGAGAGCTGTGTGTGTGACTGTGTTAGTGAGAGCTGTGTGTGTGACTGTGTTAGTGAGAGCTGTGTGTGTGACTGTGTTAGTGAGAGCTGTGTGTGTGACTGTGTTAGTGAGAGCTGTGTGTGTGACTGTGTTAGTGAGAGCTGTGTGTTAGTGAGAGCTGTGTGTGTGGTGTGTGTGTGTGTGAGCTGTGTTGTGAGGGCTGTGTGTGTGTGTGTGTGTTGGTGAGAGCTGTGTGTGTGTGTTAGTGAGAGGTGTGTGAGTGTGAGTGTGTTAGTGAGAGGTGTGTGAGTGTGTGTGTGTTAGTGAGAGGTGTGTGAGTGTGTGTGTGTGTGTGTGTGTGTGAGTGCGAAAGGGTAAGTATTTTGTCAAAAAGTTCAGCAAAGCACAAGAATGATATTACAGATGGAAGTTGTTGGCTTTTTTTTTTTTGTTTTGTTTTTACGAGAGAAAAATTGAACGACGGCGGGAAGGCTAAACAAAAGTGTTCCAAAAACGGGCGAATAATAGTCAAAAAGTAAAGAAGGGGTGGAGGCTATAAAAAGCCCGCTTCTTTTAAACTACTTCTTCAAGGGCAAGAAAAAGACATTTGCAATTCCTTAACCAATCCTCTTCCGCACCCCTCGCCCCACGCTTGCTCCTTCTTTCGGTTAAACTCCCCCCCCCCAGTTAGTTGCTCTTATAGACGAAATTCGTTTTATTTTCCTATCTCTTCTGGTTTGGAGAGCGGAGGTAGGGTGCCATTTGAAGAAGAGGAGGTCACAATTTTTAGAAATGCCAAGAGTATCAGGTTCCAGCTGTTGGTTCTTGAAGGAGAGCAGAAGAACTGAAGATCAAATTAGAGAGAGAGAGAGAGAGATTGAAGAATGGTGATGAAGAAAAAAAAAAAGAATTATCACCCTTGAAATACATCGTTAGAAGACAGGAAGGAAGAAGTGGGACAGAGAAAGTGGGGAAAAGATGAGAGAGAGGTGGGGGACAGACACACATTGGGATAAATGACGACAAAGAGAGATACACACACAGACACAGAGGGGGAGGAGAGAGAGAGAGAGAGAGAATGAATGAAACACGCACACTAAGATAAAAGACGACACAGAGAAAAACACACACATACACCGAGGGGAAGAGAGAGAAAAGCTGACGGAGAGAGAGAGAGAGAGAGAAAAGCTGACGGAGAGAGAGAGAGAGAGAAAGTTGAGGAGAGAGAGAGAGAAAAAAGCTGATGGAGAGAGAGAGAGAGAGAGAGAAAAGCTGACGGAGAGAGAGAGAGAGAGAGAAAAGCTGACGGAGAGAGAGAGAGAGAGAGAGAGAAAAGCTGACGGAGAGAGAGAGAGAGAGAGAAAAGCTGACGGAGAGAGAGAGAGAGAGAGAAAAAAGCTGATGAGAGAGAGAGAGAGAGAGAGAGAAGAGAAAAGCTGGACGGAGAGAGAGAGAGAGAAAAGCTGACGGAGAGAGAGAGAGAGAGAGAGAGAAAGCTGAGGAGAGAGAGAGAGAAAAGAGACGGAGAGAGAGAGAGAGCTGACGGAGAGAGAGAGAGAGAGAGAGAGAGAGAGAGAAAAGAAGATGGAGAGAGAGAGAGAGAGAGAGAGAAAAGCTGACGAGAGAGAGAGAGAGAGAAAAGCTGACAGAGAGAGAGAGAGAAAAGCTGACGGAGAGAGAGAGAGAGAGAGAAAAGCTGACAGAGAGAGAGAGAAAAGCTGACAGAGAGAGAGAGAAAAGCTGACAGAGAGAGAGAGAAAAGCTGACAGAGAGAAAGGGTAAGTAACAGTGAGACAGAGAAGGTAAAAAGACGAAAGAGAGTTTTGACCTTATCTAATGTTCTATTCTTATTTAAATACCCACACACATCTTTATTCAATTTGATCAGACGCAACGATTTTCTACATCATTAAACAATTTATTAATTAAATATTCATTATTTGTAGATCTCTTCTCATTTATTCATTTTTCATTAGAAGTTTAAGAGATTTACCGTTTCCAAAGATCTTTAGAATGTTCACCTTTATTTTCCATTTCTTTTCACAATACGACAAGATTCATTTATCTTTGTGTAATTTACGTATGAAAAGGGGGAAAAAAAAGCTAAAGTGATTTCACAATACAAAACAAACCGTTTAAACCAGAGTGTCTATTGGTTAGAATTTAACATCGCCATGTGAAATATCTGACCAATCAGAACAAACTAAAACCTTATTTTCTCGAGCTTACTTTCGGGGGGAAAAAAAACACACGGATTTAGGCTTTCTCCAAGCCGTGGTTTCTCTGCTACACCAGCGCGTTCTAAAAGAAATTTGTCAGCAACTTCAATTGAAACAAGAGCTTGGGCGGTCAGTGAATCTTCGCTGACGATCAAAGTTTTTTTCTAAAACATCAGTTTTTTTTTCTGTGGACCAACCACCCAAAAACGATAAACTGGACTATTTTCACTCCTTTTTGTTTCTTGGATTCATGTGTTTGTAAATAAAAATGATTTACTCAACATGTTTTCTTTATATTATTTTTTGGAATTCGGACGTTCGGATTTTTAATATAAAAAAATAAACGTTGACGATAGAATTTGCTATACACCCACTTTTGCTCCACATTAAGGAGTCGTGTCTATTTTCAATGTAAAGTCAGTCGGCAGATAAACAAAATGCAATTGTGCTAATATCCATTTTTTTTCGGTAAAAGTTAACATATCTAATCAAGGCACCCACATTGTCAGCGGAGATAATCTTTAAGAACATTAAAAAAAAAAAAAAAAAAAAAAAAAAGAATTAAAGAAAAAAATAACATTGTGTGTTTCTTTTTAACCATCGACAATTTCAATCGTCGGAGTGTAGGACCTGAGAGCAGAAGAAACAGATAATCTTTCTTCCTCTTGATCATTTCAGATATCTTGGCAACGCCCATCTCCTCTCCAAGCCGAAAGAATATGGCGTGGAGTCAACCTTGGCCCGTCCACTAGTCCTTCAGGTTTTGAATTCAAAGTTGTATTTTTATAGTCCAGTTGCACCCAAGCCTATAGTAGTGTGTGTGTGTGTGTGTGTGTGTGTGTATATATATATATTTCCCACCTTTCTTTACGATAGTGCGTAGTGATTTTCTGCAAGAAAAGTCTGTAAAAGAATAGGCCAATTTTTCTGATTACGCCTGCGTAGGTACTACGTAGTAAATTAGTAAACATGATGGCAGTAATGGGGGACGATTGACCAACAAGAAGTCCGATTTTTTTCTTGTCGATAACTCCAAAATCATGAAGGTTTCTTCATAATTTAATTGTTAATTCGAGTTCAGCATGTACATTTGCACGGAATTATGACGATTTGGGAAAAATTTTAAGTGATATTAGCGCTCGGGAAACAAAACCAAAATTTACCCTAAATTTATGTGTATGTTTGACTTTAGTTGATGAGGTTCAAATAAGAAATGCAGTTTGGTATAATGTTTGAATGAAGTTTCATAAAGTGAGTTGTAGGAGAAAGTTTTCTCTTAGAAAATGACTTTTCATTTAAACAATAAATTTACGTAAAAAAATGTGTGCAAATTTAGTTTAATGAAGTCTTCATTTGATTAATATTGTGAGTCAATGTTCTCGAAAGATTGGAAAATGTAAAGTTAATTCATTTGCAGGAAATAAGTTCAGGCTTCTGCGTAAAATAAATTGGTGAGTGAGTGAAGATTTCTTAAAGTTTATTGAATGTTCATAAAAACTTTAAAACTTAAGATGATGTAACGTGGATTTTTGTGTCAAGTCGTTCGGAGTCACGAGGGTCACTAGTATTAATCACCCCCCCACGATGGCATCATGTGGCACAAGGCCGGTTTAACGTAGGATCTCCGAGCCCGTGGATCGGCCACAGATATGCCCTTTGAACCGTATAAACGGGTTCAGGGTCGGTTTACCTCCCCTTCGGCGTAGACTCGTTCGGGTTCCTCCCCGCCCGAAGGCAGAGAGTTCAACCGATCAGCCGGTCGACCGACTTCAGACTGAACCAGTCAACACACGATGGTCACTGGTGAGTGTGAATGAATTTTTTCTATTTATTTACTTTTGGTGGCTCACAGAAAATAGGCGCCAACTTTAAACTTAGTCACGAACTGAAAAAAATACTTGTGCGTGGGTGGATCGTAACGTCCATTCGCGTGTTTATTGACCACTCAGAACTCGAGTTTTTTTTTGAGAAGGTGTGTGAAGCTTGATTTGTTCTGTGATCCGCTTTTTTTGCAAAATTAGACAAGTTATTCCAGTGTTTTAAATGGTGTAGAATTCGAGTTCTACGGTGTGGCACAGAAGAGAGATAAATAAAAAAAAGCCTTGTAACAAAATAGAAATGAAGAAATCTCGCTTCCTCCTCCAAGGAAAGACAAATAAAGAAAAGTTTCGGAGTATAAATAAAAAGAAATCGTAGTTGATTGTAGGCAGGAGATAAAAAAAAAATGCCCTGACAGGAAATAACTAGCAAGTAGTTTCGACATATCGTTAATCGACAGGATCTGACAAGTGAACATGGAAATTGAAATATAACCAAGTCAATCAATGTAAGAAGCGATTTGAACAAGAATGACCTGCAGTGGAAAATGAAGCAGATGATTGGTGAAATTAAATGATGATCTTTTTAGAAGCACAAAACGAAAGCCATGAATGAATTAACCACTTTCTTCTCTCTTTTTGTAGAGAGCGCACATCGCCGGAGGCTAAGAGTGAGTTTGTCTTATATAACACCTATTCAATGGGTTAAAGTTTAATTTCTGATGAAGACAACTTAGTATCTAAAAAAAACTTTTTCATGAGATCTGGGCTTACTACACCCCGACCGAGGTATAAGGTTCCAAACCTGATTGGGGGACCCAGACAGTGCTTTGTGACCAGGGTAGTGTTTTTTTTTTTATTACTTACATTTATATAAATTACAGATTAAACGAAGCACAACTGACTTAATTTATTACAGGATGATTTTCACGTATTCTGGAGGTGAGAGGTCATCCAAATCCGTGAATTTGGTGCTCATTCTAAATCTAAAAAAAAAAAAACAAAAAACATAAAATGCACGATTTTATATCCGTAATAATATTGAATGTATTAAATTATTCAACGTTTTAACGGGAGAAATCTCCAGTGAATTTTAAAAATTGCCGCAAAGCAATAACATAGAATCAATAACATGTCTCTAATTTGTATTTAGATACGTTGGATTTATGTCCAATTTTTCTAGTTGAATTGTTCACCTACATTGCATTATTGTACATAATTAACTTAGCATAAAATTTGTAGTTTTTCGGAATACTATATTATGAAATTTGAGATGTAATAGAGTGGGGTCCCTTTATCACAGATTACTAAGGGGCCCACGATTTTTACGTCATTCTGAGGTTTTTTTTTTGTTTTCGTCTAACATCGTGAATTTCATTTATTTATGCTAAGCATAACAAAAAAAAAAAAACTACATAAAATTCACTATTTTTTATCTATAATGCTGAATGTATTAAAATTTTTCAATATTTTCATAAGAAAAATCTCAAATTGATGTTAAAAATTTGCGCAAAACATTGATTTATTTAACATGAAATGATCTATTATGACATGTCTTAATTTGTATTTAGATACATTGTATTTATTTTCATTTTTTCTAGTTGAATTGTTCACCTATATTGTATACGAATCATTATTGTACATTATTAGGTTACAACAAAAATTTTTATTTTAGATGGATACTGCCTTATGAAAATCGAGATGTAGTTGAAGTGAGGACCCCCCCTATCATAGATTCGTGAGGGGGGGAAGCATGTGTGCACTACCGTAGAGCCTCTTGATCGGGGGTGATAAGCTTGATCAGGGTCCCTGGGCAGTGTTTCGTAACCCTTGCTATCTTATCAACATTTGCTTTTTTTTCTACTTACATTTCTACCTTGCTTGGTGAAAATAGTCACCTACAGACTGTTAAAGATTAAAGGATAAAAAATTACTTTATTAAAAATGTTATCTATTTTGATTATTTTGATGTTAGATACATTGGATTTATTTTCAATTTATCTAGTTGAATCGTTCACCTATAGAGCATATGTTACATTATTATACAGAAGTTAAAATAAATTTGTATTTTATACTACCTTATAAATTCGTGGGTGGGGGTGTAAGTCCCTGGTATATGATTCATTATTGTACACAATTAGTTTGCAATAAAATTTCTATTTTATATAAATACTACTTTGTGAAAATTGAGATGTAGTAGAGAGTAGAGAGGAGAGGGGCGAGATCCTTGCAGTGGCCCTGGGGTGCAGTTAAAGAGTTTTATTCATGAATCTTGTTCACCAAACACAAAGTCCAAGAGACAAAGTAGAGAATTATAATTCATTGATTGATTTTCTGCGGCTTTACAGGTTATTTAAAAGGCAGAAAATATTTTTATATTTTATTTTAGATAATGATTTGGTGACAAGTCTTACTAATTAACTCATAGCTGGGGGCTACCTCCCATACATGCGTTTCCTCTATGGACACGCGGTCTACTTGATTCAATAATGGGATCGGCTGTGTTTGCTCACTGACGATCTATGTTCAAACTCAAGTGTCGGCAGTAACCCTTTATTCCTATATAACAGTAAGAATCAGTGGTTTAACATAAATCATATTTTGTATGAAATAACCTCCTACTTAGGCTTTTCCTCTATGGTCACGTGGTCTACATGATTCAATAATGGGATCGCCGGTGTTTGCTCACTGGCGATCTATGTTCAAACTCAAGTATCGGCAGTGACACTTTATTACTATATAACAAAAAGAGTCTGGGTAAATTTTCTAATTTTTTTTTTTTCAGAAGTAACGAAAATCGTAATTTAAAAAAAAAAATTACATTCATCAACTCTGAAGCGACATACAGGACAAATTTGATTAACCTCTCACAAAATGTAAACCTTCCCCTGGAGGAAGTTTTTCAAATCCTGAACTGCAAAAAGATTCCAATGATTGAAACGACATTGGTGTTTACTTGTACATTCGAAAAGTGCAGAAAGAGGAGCTAAAATAAACTATTGAAACTTCACAAAATGTAGATGGATATAACCAAGGCACAAAAACATTATTACTAAGTCATTGTCATCAAATAAGACCTTCATTTACTTCAAAGGGAAGTTATACTGAACAATTTAGCTATATTATGATGTAATGTGTTATACAGTGCAATAATTTTAGTGTGATTCTCAATAAACAATGCAAATCCGGTGTTTGACATGTTAAGTAATGACAAAAAATATTGTTTGCCAAATCGTTAGTTTTTAGAGAAAACCGGTTTGAGGATTAAGTTTATGTTCAAAATCGTCGTGATGGAATTTCTTTCCCGTGCTTACTGAATGTCTCATAGCACAATCTTTATAATTTACTGAAGCCTTACAAATTGTATCTGGACAAGATGCATGGCTAAATGACATTATTACTAAATCATTGTGCCATCAAATAAGACCTTCATTTGCTTCAAAGGGAAATTAAACTGGCCAATTTAGCTATATTATGATGTAATATGTTATACAGTGCACTAGTTTTAGTGTGATTCTCAATAAACAATGCAAATTTAATACATTTTGTCTTATAATTTGTTTCCAACAGTTTTAAGGTGTTATATACACTTTTTATCTATTTTTTGTTTTTATTAAGTATGATCTAACAACTCTTATTCATTGTTCTAGTTCCACGAAAAACATATGGCCTAGTGGATAAAAGCGCTGGTTGTAGTAATCTAGGGACTTGACCCAAAAGAGTTCCGAGTTCAGTACCTGGCTACAGCAGAGGTGAACAAACAAAAAAAAAACTGGAAGAGGCACGGCACGTGGAACTAGAAAAATCTACCCCGGTGGACGAAATAAAGGGTTCGTTTCGAAATTCCAATTACCTGAAGGTCGGAGCGTACAACGGTCGAAACGACGTGAATATGACAGCGAAGATGACGGTAACAGTCCGAACAAAGTAAATAATGTAAACTGAAATAGTGTCGAGGACTAATTTCTGTCTGGCAACAAACCTCGGGTAAGAGGTAAGTGTTTAAACCAATATGAACGACCATCATTTTTATGAATTCTTGCTTAGTTAAACAATGTATTTTTCTAATTTGGATTCTGAAATTTGACCATCTTGCTGCAGCGAAATAACATGAACCGAAAATTTTTCACAAAGTAAACGTGCCAGTTCAAATAAATGTTTCACCGGGAAAGGGTCTATAAATTCACGCAAACAGGCCATAAATCGTCTTGTTAGGTACAATACAAGAACTCTATCCACAGTCACATGCTGGTAATCCACGCCCTCGCCTCTACAGGTGTGTTGCTGTGCACAGAGCTTGACGTATATAGCTTAATTAGAATCGCGTTTTGCAAAGAAAATCAAGACAAGGGATAAATTGGGGCAGTCTGGCAAAGGTGAGGAAAATGAACCCCCCCCCTTTATTTTCTCTTCTATACGTTTGACTAACTTGGGGTAAAGAAGTTTTCTATTGTGATGGCCGCCATGTTTTTCACAAGGGCCTATTCATTGCAGGTTGGGTCGGGGAGAGAACAAGCTGTGGATAATATTGCCCCCAAAAAAAAAACAACGAAGTAGATTGTAAGGCAAAAATCGAAGCTTAGAACACAAATTATATTTGTGATCGTTGTCATCAAATAAGAGACAGGAATTGAAGGAAAACGAAAGAATGGTGTGCGAGAGAGAGCCGTAGGCAGCGAGAGAGAGAGAGTGTGTCACACAGAGAGAGAGAGAGAGTGTCACAGAGAGAGAGAGAGAGAGAGTGTCACAGAGAGAGAGAGTGTGTGTCACACACACGCAGAGACACAGAGAGAGAGTGTGTCACACACAGAGACACAGAGAGAAAGTGTGTCACACACAGACACAGAGAGAAAGTGTGTCACACACAGAGAGAGTGTGTCACATACACAGAGAGAGAGAGTGTGTCACACACACAGAGTCACAGAGAGAGAGAGTGTGTCACACAGAGAAAGAGAGAGAGAGAGTCACAGAGAGACAGCCACAGAGAGCAAGGCATAACGAGAGCGAGCGAGAAAGTCAGTGAGCGAGAGATCGAGTAAAATATAGAAAGAAAGGAAAGAGGAGGAAAAATAGCAGCGACTGTGAGAGAAAACAGCGGAGAAAGAAAGACAAAAAAAATGGCCAGCCTTTCCGCTTTCATTTTCTCTGAAATCCGATAACTTGAGAGGCGGTTAGGTTAAAAGCAAGACACAAAAACAAAGTCATTTCGGGGGGGACACACACACAAAAACAATGAAATTGAACCGTTGACAGACAAGAAGTGCATAGCCACTGAACAACCACATAACGGGTATATTTTCTGCAAAAACAATAACAAAGAAGAATAAACAATCTCCAAAACTTACCCTTACACCCCCCTCGTAGTTATATTACCAGTACTAGACCGGCATCTAAACAATCCTGCTTAACCCACTTGTCTTCTGATCTCCGCAGAATGAAATATGTACGGTTATAATTATTAATGGTTAAATTATGACAGACTTGAGAAAAAAATTAGTTTACAAAATTTGTATGTATATATGTACGACCTTTACACTTTTCTGCCAAAGATCAAAGTGTAGTATCTGTCCAATCACTGGTTTATTTTATGAAATTAGATACTGCCTGGCAGGGAATCTGGCGCCAAAGCGTAGTAAATGAGGAAAGCAACAGATTTTTATTATGTTTTTTTTTTACAGCTTATCAACCCTTTGTGGGTTATTTAAAGCTAAAATATTTTGGATTGGGAGAATTTTTTTTTTTTACGAGTAAATAATGCAGTTGTCGGAGTTAACTCCTCCTTAATTTCCTAATTGTTCACTAGAGGACGCTCTCCCTACACGATAAATACTGGGCGATTTATTGCCGCGTTCTTTTTTTCATTTTCAGCGAACACGTCTACAACGTAATCTCTCGCAGACGATAGCGTCTTCCCATTTGTGGGAGAGGCGATGAACATTATACACACATACACGTACGTACGAACATTCACCAAAATACAAACTCTTTACGTTCACGCGCAAACACAAATGTTAATGCCTATGTCCATTGTAAATCTTGTTTAATACATATACTTGTGTGTGTGTGTGTGTGTGTGTGTGTGTGTGTGTGTGTATATATATATATATATATATATATATATATATATATATATATATATATGTATGTGTGTGTGTCTTGTTTGTTTTCTTTACATCTTCGGTTGGATTCAAATTGAGTCCGCTATATTCTTGTAGTAGACCTTAGCGGGAATAAACGCACGTGTTCCTGATTTAACAACACGTAAACCATTTTAAACTACAATCTTCCATGATTCTCTTACGTACATTCATATATGCTCGTGGCGTATCCAAATGTAAACAAATGACGTTACACATTGTGACATGGACAGATATGAATGTACGTGAAAGAATCATAGAAGATGGTAGTTTAAAAGCAGTAAAATAGACCTTACTAACCGAACGTTCCTCTGTGGCCCAATCGGTTAAAAGGCACGTCAGGCTATATGACAATTCCGTATAAGATACAGGTTCGATTCCTCTCAGAGGACGAATATTTTCTATAAAAATTTCTCGGACATTCAGGCCGGTAAATATTGTTTAATACTGTTTATTATAAACAGGGCATTTACTTAAATATTTGTATCTGTAAAAAAA
>CAHIKZ030005589.1:337500-347500 GCA_903632075.3 Acanthosepion pharaonis | reverse complement strand
AAAAAACTTTAGTAATTTTAAAAGCATATTTAAAAAAAGAAAATTAAATATATATATATATATATATATATATATATATATATAAGCAAAGAAAACAGCCAATTGTTCAAAAATATTTGAATACCGAGACGATAATTCTGCAGAACAATAGTTACATTAATTTATTCTTTTTTTTTCATTTTGTTCTCCAAGAATTCTAGCGTGTGTGGTGCGGTCGCTGGGGGGTAGAGTACGTCTGTTAAATAAAACAATAAAAAGAGAAACTGTGCCTGCCCCCACTCCACTCCCAACACACCAAGAGAAATCAATGGATTAAACAATGAAAATGTCTTAGAGAAAAACACAGACGAAAAAAAATGAAAGAAAAAAAAAAAAAGATGCAAAGAGAATAAAAATGTTTTAAAAAATATCAATAAATATATGGATCCAAAGTTGCAACAATACAAGAGTAAAAGATGGTGCATGAACACACACACTATATATATAATAATGAGAGAGAAAAATAAAATAATATATATATATATATATATATATATATATATATATATATATATGAGAAAAAAATGAGTATGTAGGAGACAGAGAGAGAAATATATATATATACACAGAGAGAGAGAGAGAGAGACGGCAGAGAGAGAGAGAGACGGCAGAGAGAGAGAGAGAGAGAGATGTGAGAGAGAGAGAGAGAGAGAGAGAGAGAGAGAGAGAGAGAGAGAGAGAGAGAGAGAGAGAGAGAGAGAGAGAGAGAGAGAGAGAGAGAGAGAGAGAGAGAGAGAGAGAGAGAGAGAGAGAGAGAGAGAGAGAGACGTAGAGAGAGAGAGACGAGAGAGAGAGAGAGACGGAGAGAGAGAGAGATGGAGAGAGAGAGAGAGAGAGAGAGAGAGATGAGAGAGAGAGAGATGTGGAGAGAGAGAGATGGAGAGAGAGAGAGAGAGAGAGAGAGATGAGAGAGAGAGACCATAGAAGTGTAGAGAGAGAGACCATAGAAGTGTAGAGAGAGAGACCATAGAAGTGTAGAGAGAGAGACCATAGAAGTGTAGAGAGAGAGAGAGAGACCATAGAATTAGAGAGAGAGAGAGAATTAGAGAGAGAGAGAGAGAGACCATAGAATTAGAGAGAGAGAGAGACCATAGAAGTAGAGAGAGAGAGAGACCATAGAATTAGAGAGAGAGAGAGAGAGACCAAGAAGAGAGAGAGAGAGACCATAGAATTAGAGAGAGAGAGACCATAGAATTAGAGAGAGAGAGAGAGAGAGAGAGAGACCAGAATTAGAGAGAGAGAGAGAGAGAGAGACATAGAATTAGAGAGAGAGAGAGAGAGACCATAGAATTAGAGAGAGAGAGACCATAGAATTAGAGAGAGAGAGACCATAGAATTAGAGAGAGAGAGAGAGAGACCATAGAATTAGAGAGAGAGAGAGACCATAGAATTAGAGAGAGAGAAAGAGAGACCATAGAATTAGAGAGAGAGAGAGAGAGAGAGAGAAGTAGAGAGAGAAAGAGAGAGAGAGAGAGAGAGAGACCATAGTGATAGAGAGAGAGGGAAAGAGAAAATGCAGATGACGAAAGTAAAGGGAAAAAAAATAAAAAAATAAACACAGACTAACAAAAATTATTTGCTCAAAATTTGTATCAAAAAATTAAAGAACCTGTACAAAAGAACAACAGCTGCAGATTTAAGACGAATTAAAAAAGGAAACGCAGACAGAATAGATTCCTGAGTAAAAACAATATGCAGTAAGCATGTTAAAACCTGCCGTAGGTAAACTTTTGAAGTTGTTTCAGGTTTACGACGATATTTTTCTTCTTTTTAACTTCAGTAAAAATGAAACAATTCTTACCAACAGAAACAGACTCATGGAAAAAGGCAAGAAGGAAATTTTTCAAGTCGATAAAATCTGACCGACTACAAAGCTGGCTATAAGATCAAATAATTGTTTCCCAGGCCATTTTTTTTTTTGCAGTTGCTAGCAGTAATAACCATTGTCAAAAAAAAAAAAAAAAAAAAAAAAAAATATATATATATATATATATATATATATATATATATATATATATATATATATATGTTTATATGATATATAAGAGTTCTCATGTTTCAAAAAAAAGAGTGAAACCATCCAAATAATTATTAAAATTGAGGTGTTTAGTCTTGTTTCATCTTCAAGCAAAATTTTAGGATTTCGACTAAACACCTCAATTCAACTTGATTTTAATAATTATTTGGATGGTTTTGGCTCTCGTTTTTGAAACATGAGGACTCTTATGTAGCGAAGGAATCATTTTTTTTAAACAAAAAAAAATATTATAATAAAGCTCTACTTCTGTATGGAGCACTGTCTTCTTAAAAATAAAAATAAAAATACTAAGGAACTCCAGATTATGCACCCAACGTGTTCTTTTCTATTTTCTGCATACTTTCATATATATATATATATATATATATATATATATATATATATATATATGAGAGAGAGAGAGGTGTCATCACAGATGGACTGCTCAAAAGTTTCCGACTGCTAGCAATAATGACAGACACTTCATCCCATGATACTGATTAAAATACATTAGTGACAAAATTAGCCTTTCCTGTTTCACGTGTTTAAAAGTAAAAAAAAAAAAAATAGTATGACAAACAGGAGGGAAACCCCCACCATTTTTAGACGCTTTAGTTTACAAAAATAACATTCTTTTATGTACAGTGCCCCCCAAAGAATGTGGGCATTTGTGGCTTTCTCCCGTTTCCTGCTCTAAACAATTTCACTCTTTATTTTGGCTTTTTGTACTTATTCAAGATTTGCATGTGGACTATTGTCCCCCCCGCCTGTTGTAATCAGATTTCAACTGTTGTGTCCACCAGCCTTCATCAGGTGCTTGTTGATACGAGTAACTTTCTAACCAAACCCTTTATTCAATTTAAAGAGTTAGATTGTTCTCATTTCACTGACCATGTCCACTGATATCCCAAATACAGGTAAAAAGCCCTCTCACATTTTAAGCTGTTACCTGTGTTGTGATAGTGGTTGGTTGGTTGTTTTATGGTATATCAACCTCAGTGGGTCATTTAATAACAAAATTTTTGAAATAGACTCATAGTGAAAGTTTTGGTAAAAAAAAGGTGTATATGTATACATATATATTTGAACCATTTTTCAATTACTCATAATTTTGAGTACAATCCAACTTCTTTTAGGGAATTTACAATCTTGGATGGTTTTATTTTTGTAAAAAGTTCTTTTTTTAAATTATTCACTGTAAATTAATTATTACTGATAATTTTTCCTTCAAAAATTATTGCTGTTAATAATTTTTTTTATTACAAAGTATTCCTGGTATTAAAACCTATTTTTATTATTTGCCTATAGCTGGGACCCTAACAGGTGCTACCACCCCGGGTCAGGATGGACCTGGGAACACCAGCAATTAGGAGGTGGTTCCACACTCCTCAAAACCTCCTGATCAGAGGCCTTGTTGCTGGACGTAGTTTATCGTCTTACCCAGGACAGGTAGTGGACTTAGACAAAAACACCATTGCCATTTGCGTAACTTAGACATTTTTTTTTCTTCAGGTATTGATCATTAAAATTACAATAACATTAAATTCATGAATTATTTCAGGCAATAAGCTAATGTCCCCAGTGTGTACATGGGCACCGTGGAAATGGAGCAAGCAAAAACTGAAAATAAGCACGAGACAAGATGTCTATGGAGAATGGAACAGAAACAGTCTATCTTTGTAGATTAAATAAAGTGTTCAGTTCAAAATTCTTTGGAAGTTACCCTTCAATTTTCAAGATATATGATGTTAAAACCAACCACACATATATACTTGCTTTGGTGTGAGGTACCCGACCAAAAAGTTTGTAAAAGTATTTTTGATATACTTTGTGTGTGTGTGTGTGTGTGTGTGTGTGTGTGTGTATTATTTATATATATATATATATATTATATATATATATATATAAAAATGGTAAAAGACAATAGGAAAACTGTAATATTAGCCGACATGTTTCATCCAATGTGGACTTTTTCAAGGCAAAAACGAAATGAATTTATTAAAACAAAATGTCCTTAACAACTGGAAGAATTTAGAAAAGGCAATGATATTCATATTGTCAACTGAAAATTACATCAAGTATTGTCACATGTGGAAATATTGTTTTTATTGTTATATTGTCCGATTCAACCATTTTCTTTTGATTTCTTGATACAATTGTGTATGTTTGCTTGGGGTGGGGGAGTAATTCTGTTAGGAAAGGTGAAATTGGGGGAAAAAACCCTGGGCATAGATTAATATTTGACACTCAAAACATCCATCGACTAATATTACAGTTTTCCTATTGTCTTTTACCTTTATAACTATTTTCTTTTTCTACAGGTTAAATCTGAGAAATTTTTTCATATATATATATATATATATATATATATATATATATATATATATACACACACACACATATATATATATATATATATATATATATATATATATATAAAAAAATGGTTGGTTTAATGTTCTCTTTAAGATATATGTCATTAAGAGTGTAAAGAAGTTTCCTTCTAGAAATTGCTTTCAGATAGTGGGAAGACACTAGACAAGGAAAGAAAGAGTAATGGGTCAGTGCCCTGTTTGTGCACCCCCAGGGAATATAGGTATAAAAATTAGAGTTGGGGAATAATAAGTAAATGTATTTCTTACTTTACTGTTGTAGCCAGAATATTCCGAAGTTCTTTACTTACCTAAAAAGAAAGAAAAGCATAAATAAAAATTAAAAATGAAAGTAAAAAGCAACAAAGCAAAAGGGAAAAAAAAATGCAGTACTATATTTTAGTAATGGCATATTGAGGCTTATTTAATTTTATTTTTATATCTACCCAACTTTAGATTAAAAATAGCTGAAATATTAATGCTTTAGGTAGAATTAAAACATACTGTCTGTTTCTGTATAAGATTTGTAGAAGGAAATCAGTCATACATTACATACGTTACATAACAGATGTTATGTTACATAACATTACATTCATCTACACCATATTTTATGCACTATAGTAAGCACCTGTATATAACCCGCACTCCTATAAATTCAACTATTTGGACATAATTGGCTCGACACTGGCGACCAGTTTTTGTGAAGCTATGTTCCCTAAACCCATCCACTCAAAATTCAAAGCCACAATTCATATATAACTTGCAACCTATATATTTCAAGAAAAAAGTTGCAGGTTATAGTCCGGAAAATATGGTATATCATTTTTCTATCTTTAGGGGTATAAGCAAATTTACAGCTTATATATATATATATATATATATATTTTTTTTTTAGCTTTTTTATGCACTTATCATACGTGGAAATCTTTTTGCTTAGTTTTTTTTTATTTTTCCTGTATTGTTTGACTGTGCATTATATTATATAAAAAGTACATTGAGTGCTGGTGTTAATAAAATAATGTTCAATGTAATATAACAGAACTATTAAGTATATATTAGTAAATATAAATTTACCCAAGACACCCACCAATAGAAAAACTCAGTTTCATGCACAATGCAATCTTCAGGTGTTGCCTTGTGTATGAAATGAGTCTTGCTGCTGATGAGGAAAAATAATGTGTATTATTAATATATAATTTACAACTCGTCAGACCTACAATTTGTAGGTCTGATGAATTGGATCGTATTTATGATTCCAATGGAATAAATGTGGAATATTCTCGATATGAGACATTCTGTTTGTGTCATATCGAGAATATTCCACATTGAACATGAAGAAAAAATTAATTATTTTTAATAATATGTAAAAATCTCCACTTTCACCTGAAGACGTTGCGAGACCAGACCAGAAACACGTGGTCGTGAAATTATGTAAAACAAAGTATAATATTTTTCACAATAAATCCACATTACAACCAAAAACGTTTATGCACCCCTCTTCTTTTTTAATATACATACTTTTCTCTCGTTGGAACCACTACAACATATTTCTTTTATATATATATATATATATATATATATATAAATAAAAAAATAATATTCAGTTGTGCTATATTTATCAGTAAATCAATTCTGAAATATTGATAGTATAGGTAATTGTAAATTTTTTTTAATTTTTTTTTTTTTTAATATGCCATGTATTTTCCCAACGCAGGTGATCATGGCTCTCCACACGTTCCTTTTCCTATCTATGAATTGCCAATTATTCTTGGGAAAGATAGTGGAGTGGTTTCTATTGCCTTCTCCAGGTTTCGACATTGAGAATTTTCCTTTTCCAAGAGAGATTGCCACTTAGTACAAGTAATTTGGAAGTGAGCCCCTGCCTCCTCCATAAAAAAAACAAAAAAAACAACAACAAACAAATTAAACCGCACCTAACAAAGTTTAACCAATCCTTGCCTTTTCTATTGCAATCCTCTTTTGGTGTCATCAGCCAATCATTTGTCAGCAACCGAATTTGCTTGCAGATCAGTTCAGTTACCAACCAACAATGAGTCAACCCATCTACTTTATAAGGGAGATCCCGAACGCAGAGTAATATGGAAGTCAGCAAAAGCAATTAAGTAATCGACTCATAAAATAAAACTTCTTGTTATGGGGTTCTTTAATTCTTTTGGTCACAAGTTTTATATGTATGTGGAGGAAGTTGTAATGAGCCTCTAGGTGTGGATTTTACATCACTTCCACAAACTTAAACTTAAGATTCCGCAGTGGGGGCTTGAACAATAGAGCTAAGCAGACATTGTGGTTTTTGATTGCCTGAACTGATTTTTTTGCTCAATTATGGAACTATTAGCATCTTACGGACAGAACATGTGTGTAATAAGGCATTTTTAGGGATAATAGAAACAAAAAAGACACTTTAAATTTTCAGAGAACTTAATAAGAAAAGAGAGCTTGTAGAATTTGACACTCACAAGTCATTAAATGCAAGAGAGGCTGAGGAAAGAAGTAAACATTGAAGAAGATTAACAACTAATCCCTTGAAAATGGCTAATGATTTGGCCAAAAACGTTTAGGATAATAACCAGTACGTACATTTATTTTTTCTGCGACCCCTTAGACCTTCCAGAAAGAAAACTCTGAACGTGAGAGAAACTTAAATGTTTTAAAGGTTTCTTGTTTCTGTGTGCTTTCATCTCAGTAGCCATTTTCAAGTATTATTTTTGTTACGCTACTATGGTATAAGAGTTGGTGAAAGTAGACAGGTTTACCTAATTCATACAGTACATAGTAAGCATGTTCATAATTAATAAGTCAATACGCAACACAGATGAACACATTAATATATATATATATATATATATATATAAAAATAATGGGACTAGTCTCAGTTGAATAAAGCTTTTTTAAAGCCTACACTTGTGTACTTTTGTCATTATTATATATATATATACACATATACACACACAATATTAATCAAAGAAAATTAATCATGTCATTAATATATATATATATATATATACACACACAATATTAAAAAAAATTAATCATGTCATTAATATATATATATATATATATATATATATATATATAGATAGAGAGATAATATATATACAAGAAAGGGATTGTCAGTGGTCAGGAATGAGGGCAATTACTGATAGAATTGGGCTATTATGTGTATAGCGGAAATGCTTTGCTAATGATTTTACTATAGGAATAACCATCCTTGATTTTTTATATATATATATATATAAAATCAAGAGTGGTCACCCCTTGTTTTGTTACACTCCTCTATGGGGAGCCATTTTCTGTTTACTGGGACTATTCTCAGTTGAATAAAGCTTTCTTAAAGCCTACACCTGCGTACTTTTGTCATTATGAATTACGAGTCATTAATTGATTTGCATAAAAGAGATTAAAAGAGATTAAAAAAAAAAAAAGTCATAAAAATTTCTAAAAAGCCACAGTTGTTCAAAAGCTGAAGGGTCACAGCCAGTGCTGGATTATCCTATAAGCTAGTATAAACTGCAGTCTCAGACCGCTCAGGCTCTATTACCATGCAGCCATAAAAAAAAAAAAATCTGTTTTTTTTAAAACTACGGTCGTGTTTCAATATGTATTAATTTGGTTTGCAATAAATAGTAAAATAGTGGTATTTCTTAAAGAAAATATTTTTTGTTGGCAAATGAAAGGTAGCTATTCTAGTTTATTTGAAGAATTTGCAACAAGTTTACTTCAAGCTAAACACATATCACGAATAAAAGAAGGGGCGCCTCTAGGCGGTGTAATGGTTAGCAAGCATGTCTCGCTCGAACAATTACGACCGAGTAGTGAGTTTGATCCTCACTGGGTGCCCCCTAATTTCGGCCTTGTGCCACATCTAAGCTACGCTTGGAAAATCACTATCACGAATAAAAGAAATATATTCAAGACTGGAGAAGGCAAGTTAGTGGGTGTCACATCTGAGTGGGGAGACCCCATAATTTCATTAGCCTAAATGAATGCCATTTTATTTGTTTTACAACATGGTCTGTGTCGGATTATCCTTTTGGCTAGTATAGGCTGCAGCCTAGGGCCCCCTCAAGTTTTTATCAATAAATGATTTTAATTTTCTAGACATTACAACTTCTAAAGTTTCACAAACTGAAAAGATATCAATATTGACAAACATTTATTTTGATCGTTTTATTGTTATAATGTGGGTAATAAAAAAATCTGAGGGTGAGGGGTTGTACTAGGGTTGTGTCAAAATATATGCTAATTTGGGATCCATCAGGAGATGTGGGGGGGATCGTAATTTCATTAGCCTAAGAGCTCCAATAGGCAATAATCTGGCACTGGTCACAGTACATGTTATTTGTACTTAAGAAATTTCAAATTGAAAAAATAAAAATAGATTTATGTTAAGAAACATCAGTCTGCAAAGAGAAAATTTCCAAAATCTGAATTTAATTCATTTAGACCTCTTTGTGAGCCATTTTCAAAACCAAAAATAGATTTAGCACCCCCCAAAAACATACATAACAGACAAGTAAAAGGGATCAATATAACATATTGGAAATTAAAAAAAAAAAAAAAAAAAAAAAAAATGGAGAATATTTTAAATACCTCCCTGTTAATAGTTTTGACATTTTACAGATTTAAATTGTTTAATATTCGGGAACTTAATGTTAAAATGGAGAAAAAGTATTTGTCACACTTATTTTTTATGAGCATTATTCCATGTTGAGGGTGGGAGTCAATAACAAACAAAAAAAAAAACAAAAAAAAATGCATAAATTTGAGATTTTCAACTGTGTTGTTGGTCCCACAAATCTCGGATATAAAAATCATTTTTGAGAAAAATTGTCAGCTATCATTTATAACACTATAAGAAAGCATTGAAAATCAGGAAGAAAGGGATTGTCAGTGGTCAGGAATGAAGGCAAGCATTACTGATAGAATAGGGCTATTATATGTATAATGGAAATGCATTGCTAATGATTTTACCATAGGAATTCATTGAAAATCAGGAAGAAAGGGATTGTCAGTGGTCAGGAATGAATGCAAGCATTACTGATAGAATAGGGCTATTATATATATAATGGAAATGCATTGCTAATGATTTTACTATAGGAATTCATTGAAAATCAGAAAGAATGGGATTGTCAGTGGTCAGGAATGAAGGCAAGCATTACTGATAGAATAGGGCTATTATATGTATAATGGAAATGCATTGTTAATGATTTTACTATAGGAATTCATTGAAAATCAGGAAGAAAGGGATTGTCAGTGGTCAGGAATGAAGGTAAGCATTACTGATAGAAGAGGGCTATTATATGTATAATGGAAATGCATTGCTAATGATTTTACTATAGAAATGCATTGAAAATCGGAAAGAAAGGGATTGTCTGTAATCAGAAAGCATTACTGATATAAATGCATTTTCAGTGCACCGAGTTAAAGTGAGAAGATTATCTTCCCTTGGAGCAAAAAAATTATATACATGCATACATACATACATTCCCCCTCCCCAACATTATTCCTTTATTAATATAAACGTTGTTTTTAATGGATACATGTATTTGAG
>CAHIKZ030005589.1:252500-335000 GCA_903632075.3 Acanthosepion pharaonis | reverse complement strand
ATCAATATTGTGAATTTCTTTCTTCATTCAACGATAATGTTATTAAACTTAGACGTTATGCAAAGAATTTACATAAAATAAATAGACAACACTTGTCTATATTATTTAATGAAACATGTATGTGCGTGTATATATATATATATATATATATATATATATATATAAAAAAAGTCCCTTTCTCCACTGTGTGCTGATGGCATAAGGGTGAGAGTCTTTGACTGATGTCAAATGGTTTAGGTTCCAATAAAGCAATCACATGTCTAGCCACATGGATGAGGCGTGATACAGTAAAACAGTTTCTCTGTGGATGACATTTTTTTTTTTCTTTTAGAAAACAAAAAAAAAAAAAAACCTATTCTTATGGCATTTGACAGAAGAGATGTTTGGAACTCACCCAACAAGATATCTTCCTCTCCCTTCTGTCTTCATTTTTACCCATTCCTCTCGTTTATTGCCTTCCTGCTGCCACAAAATTCTTTTTTTTCCGTCTGTCTTGCTTTCATTTTTTTTTTTTTCTTTAAATCAATTTATTTCCTGTGTTTGGTGCATTTAAACCAGTCTGAAGATACAGTGTAAACAAACTGCAGAAATAAATTTAAGTTTATAGCTGAAAAATTTAAAATGTAAGGTTTTGCTTTGAAATTTTTCTTAATTTTATTGCTCGGTAGGATTTGTTGCTATTCTCATACATTGAGCTCTAATAGGAGTTTTACCTGGATATTCACATTTTATTTTAGGAACTCCTTAGGATTATCTACATAACCAAATAAGATATATATATATATATATATATATATATATATATATATATATATATATATATATATGTGTGTGTGTATAAAAGGCAATAGGAAAACTGTAATTGTAGCCAATACGTTTCATCCAATTTGGACTTTTTCAAGGCAAAAACGAAATGAATTTATAGATTAATATTTGGGTAATATTCAATGGCAGCACACCCGGTTAAGGCAGTGGAAAAGTTGCAGAGGGGAATTAACAGGAGATAACTGATATCCATTAAAACATGGCACGTGGAACTAGAACAGTCTACCCCAGTGAGCGAAATAAAGCGTTCAGTTTGACATTTCAACAACCTGAAGAAGGCTGGAGTGTACAATGGCTGAAACATTATAATAAATATGGCGACAAAGATGAGGACAATAGTCTGAATAATGTAAATAGATACAATTTGTTTTAATATATTTTTATTTGTACTATCCTGGGTATTTTTTTTCTTTACACCACTCAAAAAAAAAAATAAAAAAATAAATAAATAAATAAAATAATATATATATATATATATATATATATATATATATATATATATATATATATATATATATATATATATATATATATATATGTGCTCTCTCTCTATTTTATTTCTTTTTAAATCAATTCCTCCCAAGCAAGGTAATAAAGCCACTGAGATACAAAAGACTTCTAGCAATGAAAGAGAATGACAAGTCTTTAGGAGGATCCAGAAATCCAATCCCAAACAGGGAACTAGGGATAAAAATCTACTCCTGTTCAAAAGATAGGGAAGGTGCATGTATCTATTGCTCAGTTCACAATCTAGTTACATTTTCCCCTCATCTGTTAAAACATTTCTCAGATATTTACTAAGCCAGGTACAGTTATTCATGGCACATAATAAATACAAAATTATTATTATTATTTTTTTTTTTAGTACTAACACAGATGTGTTACGATATTAGGATTTTGGCCAAACATTATTCATAAAATTCTGTGAGAACAAAACTCACTGACATTCATGGAAGAATCCTTCAAAATTTGAATCAGCTCATTCTTTGATTGTCCCATATTTCATGAAGCTTTGGGACCAGCAGACCAATTGACTTTCAAAGAACCAAAAATCTCTTCTATTGGGTTTAACAATGGACTGTAAAGCGGCACAAAATCTAACGGACACACAATCCTATTATAATTGTGTTTAATGAGATTACACGGTGTTATGTGCTGCCAATACCTCATAAATAATAGACCATTCTGTACATTATTTACACTATTCGAACTATTGTCATCATCTTTGTCGCCATATTTATTACGTTTCAGCCATTGTACACTCCGGCCTTCTTCAGGTAGTTGAATGTCGAACTGAACCCTTTATTTCGCTCACTGGGGTAGACTGTTCTAGTTCCACGTGCCATGTTTTAAGGATGTCAGTTATCAGTTATCTCCTGTTAACTCCCGTCTAAAATTATTACCAGCAATACATTTTTGAAAAAAAAATTACCAGCAATTCATTTGACTCTTGACAAAAAACATGCATCAATGAAACCCATAGAGGTGTTGATATGCCGTAAAACAAAATAAACCAAACCAAACCAGACTCTCGATGAAAACCCTCTTTATGAAAATACTTCAATGAAACCTGATCTACAAACTGATTTCTTACAAAGAATACATATTCTAGTCATGCAAACCTATCCTAAAAATCTTGTTAGCATTAAATAACCCATAGAGGTGTTGATATGCCACAAAACAAAATAAACCAAACCAGACTCTCGACTAAAACCCTCTTTATAAAAATTCTTCAATGAAACCTGATCTACAAACTGATTTCTTACAAAAAATATTCTTTCTAGTTTCTTCTCATTCACTTCGCAATACTGGAGGGATGGAATTTCATATTGTCTAGTGTATTCGCTGGACTTCTTCAGGTGATATTTCTTGGAATTTCAAACCAAACCCTTTATTTAGTCCATGAGGGTAGAATGTTCTAATTCCACATGCCATGCCTTTGGACATCTTAGTTTCAGTTAATTCCCATTGGTGACTCAACTCTCCAAGGTTTTGTTCTCTCAGCTGTGGTCAGGTATTGAGCTTTTGACTCTTTGGGTCAAGTCATTTTTGAATAAATGACTATTCATTGGGCCAGGAGTAGACAAATGTTGAATACGATTATCGAATCTAAATGTTAATCTTGGTTAGTAATTAGATGGGTGACAGAAGTAGAGGCTGGCACGAGGGGGACACGGACAGAAGTAGAGGCTGGCACGAGGGGGACACGGACAGAAGTAGAGGCTGGGCACGAGGGGGACACGGACAGAAGTAGAGGGGGGACGAGGGGGGGGACACGGACAGAAGTAGAGAGGCTGGCAGAGGGGGACACGGACAGAAGTAGGGGGACACGGACAGAAGTAGAGGCTGGCACGAGGGGGACACGGACAGAAGTAGAGGCTGGCACGAGGGGGGACACGGACAGGGGCACGGGGGACACGGACACGGACAGAAGTAGAGGCTGGCACGAGGGGGACACTTGACAGGGGGGACTGGCACGAGGGGGACGGACAGGACAGAAGTAGAGGCTGGCTGGGGGACACAGAAGGGGGACAGGGGACACGGACAGAAGTAGAGGCTGGCACGGACAGGGGGCTGGCACGGACAGAAGTAGAGGCTGGCACGAGGGGGCTGGGTACACGGGGAGAGTAGTTCAATTCTCATTGGGTTCATTATATTAACTTAAATGTAAATACCCTTAGGAGAGGTATGAATGCGGCTTAGTGAATAACAGATTTTGACATTTCCAATTCATTTCTCAAATGAAGTGTAGTATACTTGAGCCCTGGGGGTCTGCCTCTCTGGGCAATACTTCTCAAATGGAAGAGGGCTAGATGATGTTACCAAAAATATGCTGAGGGGAGCTTCAGCATTTTTTGTCATATGTACATGTGGGACCTTAACTTAAAAGTTATCCTACTTTTATCCTAAATCATTACACATGCTGATGTGAAATACAGAACTCTCCCTCTCAAGACAGACTTAATCAAGTTAGGAAGATTGTGTTGCTCCAGTCAGCAAAGTAGGGGGGACATTCCTACGTTAAAACACAATGCCTTATCACAAGTGCTGATGGGAAACAACTATACTGGTCAGTGGAGAGGCTACCGTTTTTTTTTTTTGTAAAGTTTCTTACAATGATGGTAAAGATATTACTAAAAACAATCACCTAAAAACAAAAAAAAAAAAAAAAAAAAAAGAAAACACACAAAAAAAAAAAAACAAAAAAAGAAAAAAAAGAAAACAACACACAAAGAAAGAAAAAGAAAGAAAACAACACACAAAAAAAAAAAAAAAAAAAAAAAAAAAAAAAAAAAAAAAAAAAAAAAAAAAAAAAAAAAAAAAAAAAAACAAAAAAAAAAAAAAAAAAAAAAAAAAAAAAAAAAAAAAAAAAAAAAAAAAAAAAAAAAAAAAAAAAAAAAAAAAAAAAAACACAAAAAAAAAAAAAAAAAAAAAAAAAAAAAAAAAAAAAAACAAAAAAAAAAAAAAAAAAAAGAAAACAAGCAACAACAAGATATTTAGGAAAAAAAATTGTATATGAGCTCTGTTATAAAACTGATATTGAGACATTAAGTTTATAAGTCCCCAACAACACATGCCCCCCAACCACCCACTCACAAAAAATGTGACATGAGCTCTGGTAAAAAATAAAAATGTTTACCGAGGCATTAGGTTTATAAATTCCCAAGGACACATGGCCTAGTGGATAAAAGCATTGGTTGATTGACCTAGAGTTGTGAGTTCAACACCTGGCCTCAGTGGATAGAGAGCAAAAACTGATATATCCAAAGGCATATGGCATGTGGAATTAGAACAATCTACCTTCATCGACTGAAAAAGGTCCAGTTCAAAATTCCATTTCCTGAAGAAAACTGGAGCATACAATGGCTGAAGCATCATGAATGTGACAGAAAAGATAGGGAAAATAATCCTAAATACTTGTAATGCATCACCTAAGAAATATAGACAGAAGATTTTATGAGCATTAAATTTATTGATAATCTTCCTGGCGGAGTTACCTACTGAGAAAAAAAAAAAATATCAAAGTCTGTAATTCAGGTTTTTGCACAAGACTGAACACTAAACTCTGGTACAAGTGGCAAAAGTACAACTACTTCATCCACAAGACTGTGTCAATTCCCGGTACATCTTATAAGTTATAACTCACTGCACTCATATCAATAGCTAAAGATGGCAAAGAAATGCAATGAAGCAATTTACTGTAAATTGGACCAAAGAAAGTCTAATTTTTTTTCTCTTCCTCTTTTCTTGTCGGCAATAGATTTTATCTCGAGGTTGATGTGAAAATTACTTTGATGTTCACAGTTTTCGTTAATAAGAAAATAGATGAATGGCTCGGATGTAATCTACTGACAGTTTACAGCCTTAATTAAAAGTCACTCACTGCTTATCTACTTCGGATTTCTTTTAAATTTCAGCCGCAAGACTTTTGGAAATTCCATGGTGCATCCCGTACGATCATTGAATCTAAACATTGAGCTTGGTTAGTAATTAGATGGGTGACAGATGGCAAGGCTGGCAAAAGGGGGGCGTGGGCAGGTGGCAAGGCTGGCAAAAAGGGGACGCGGGCAGTAGTTCCAATTCTCGTTGGGTTTGTTATATTTACTAACGTGTAAATACACTCGGGAAAAGCATGAATTTACTTCAAGTTATGGGTTAATTAATAGGACTTGTATACCTAAACTATTATTATCTCAAATAAATAAATAAATAGAAATATCTGACTTTAAATAATCTGCAAAGGGTTGATAACCAATAAAAAAAACCAATCAATCAAATATTACGCTAACAATTTTTTTTTTTTTTTTTTTAGATCAGGCCCACTAGTGCAAGGTACAAGTCCTACTATTTAACCCATAGCTGGGAGGAGATGAAGAGATGGCTTCATACCTTTCCCAAGGGTATTTGCACGTGAATGATTGTCAGGAACTTGACTGGAAAATCTGGCTCTGCCATCTCAGTTCTCATCCCGAGCTGTCATCCATGACCTCACGTACACATCCAAGCTTCCAACACCCGGTGTTATTAAACAGTCACCTATATAGTTACTGACCTGGCTATCTATTAGATCAACCACACCTGCTAGGCTGAAAGTAATGCCTCCTCCTAATTTTTGAAATCAGAACTAGGGGATGCTCCCTGGCAGTACAAATACTCTGATAATTATTAGCCGACTCTTCTCACCTTACACGTCAACATGTCTCTCATGGAAAAACGTATTCCTTTGGGATACACATGAACAATACACAAACTCACATTCACTCACTACATATATATATATATATATATAGGGGGACCTTGTAGTTTCTTTACATTTTTTTACGTGGACTCACATACCAATTCTGCCATATTTGTTGAGGGCATTTCAGGAGACATGTTTATTGTTCAATGCATACACTGGCTCGCAACATATTAAAAGATACCCGAGGAATACTCTGGGTTTATAATTTATGAATAGCTGCGTATAAATAAGATGTATGTTTGAATGCCGACCAGAAACAATTTCAATTGGTCATATCCAAGTTAATTGTGCAGCATTTTCAGAGATCTAGCGATAATCTTTCAGAACGACTTATCACTGTTGATATTATTAAGACTGTTGTTATGATCTGGAAACCAAAAAGCAATCTGAAGCAACAGCACACAGGTTCTCTAAGGTCAAAGAAATTCAAGACCTAAAAATCACCAGCAAAGGTCATGGTCCCAATTTTCGGGTGATAGAAAAGGTTTCAAAAGAGCTAAACAGTGAATTCAGAATACCATTCTAAATTGGTGTGCCAATTAAAGAACACATTAAAAGAAAAACAGCAAGAGAAGTTGAATAAAGGTATTCTCTTTTAAACAATGCATCTGCTGATTACTGGTTGTTTGCGTTTAGTGACATATCAACTTCTCTGGGTTATTTAAGGCCGAAATCTAAATATTTTGTATGTAATTTTTTTTTTTGTGATAATGTTTTACTAATTAATCCATAGCTGGAGGGAGAAAAGGATTTATAACTTTCCCAAGTGTATTTGTACATAAGTGAATTTCTCTAATACTTCTGAAGATAAGACAATTTGGAGAAAAAAAAGAGAAGACAATTGGAAAATATATTTCTTAGTCATTGCCAACATGTTTTGTCAATCCGACTTTATCAAGGCAAGTTTAAAAGTGAAATGTTTTTTAGTTACATTAAATTCAAAATGTTAAAAAGGGAACACTCCTCATTCTGGATATTGGTAACGTTTTTTGTTTTTAACTAAGAATTTGTTTTAGTTTACCATCTCAAAATACTGTTAAATTTATCAAAATAATTTTGAAGACATTTTGGATTAAAAAAACTTCTGAGAACAAATTCATTTTAAACTTTAAAAATTATAAAAAAAAAAAAAAAAAAAGGAGGGGGGTAACAATTCTTGTTTTTATTTACACTACATCTTTCATTTACATTATTTATGATGGCAATTAAATAATTAAATAGTTTTAATGCTGTTATAATGACCGTATTTAGTTGAATTTGGTAATAGAGAAAAAGATTTTTTTAAATATTTGATAAGTTTCTCTTTGTAGGACGAGAAATAAGCAGACTCTGAAATTACAGGATGAATCTATGGACAGCCAAGGATTACTCAGACTTTCTAAAGTTTACACAAAAAAATATTGTGCTTTGGGAACTTCTGCAGTAAAATTGATTTTAGTTGTAAATATGTAACAGTTATGAGGATAATAATACTAATAATATCTCTCCTGAGGTGTTTATAAATTGTACACTGTTCAATTATTAATGTTAACAACAAACTATTTTAAATTACAAAATTGTACTTAGATTAAATGGAAATTACTTACAATATAATGCATATTACTTATAATACATTCTTTCTTGCCATGCTAACTTGGTCAAGTTGATGTGTACTGATATTGTTATCAAAGAGGCTGTATATACACTGGTGAAAATAAGTTTATGACTGATGGTTAAGGTTTTATTCATTTCAGAAAATGTTTCTAATAAAACAATATAAATTAGTTTTATTTTGTACACTTTATAGGGAATTTATTTCTCTTTCAAATGATGTAAAGATTTTATATTTTTCTACAACATTTACATTATTCAGCCCTTCAGTATCTGTCTATATTTCTGAGATGAGGTATTATGTACATTATTTGGACTATTGTCCTCATCTTTGTTATTTATTACAACGTTTGACCTTTCAGTATCTGTCTATATTTCTGAGATGAGGTATTATGTACATTATTTGGACTATTGTCCTCATGTTTGTCACCATATTTATTACGTTTCAGCCATTGTACGCTCCGGTCTTCTTCAGGTGGTTGGAATGTCAAGCTGAACCTTTATTTCGCTCACTGGGGTAGACTGTTCTAGTTTAATGGATGTCAGTTATCTCCGGTTAATTTCCCCTCTCCAAGTTCTCCACTGCCTTAACAGGGTATTGAACTCACACACTTTGGGTCCTGTCACTGGATCTAATTTCACTCAATGGGGTAGACACATGGCACAGTGGATAATGGCATTAGTTAGATCCAGTGACAGGACCCAAAGAGTTGTGAGTTCAATACCTGGTTAAGGCAGTGGAGAACTTTCAGAGGGAATTAACAGGAGATAACTGATAACCGACATCCGTTACACATGGCACTAGAACAGTCTACCCCAGTGAGCATATATATAATTAAGAAAGAAGAGAAAGAACAAAAATAAATAAAAAAAAACTATCTGATGATACATTTCTCTTAGTTGGATGAGAAACAAGCTGACTCTGAAATTACAGATTGAATCTACGAACAGTCAAGGATTACTCAGACCTTCCAAAGTTTACACAAAAAATATTGTACTTTGGGAACTTTTGAAGTAAACATAATTTTGGTCGTAAATATGTAACATTTATGAGGATAATATACGGATATTTTTCCTTGAGTATTTATAAATTGTACACTGTTCAATTATTAACAACTAGCAGTAGAGCTCGGCATTGCCCGAGGATGTAACAGTAAGAGATAGATCAAGTATCGACCATCATAAAGACTGAAAAATAAAATTGACAAAGATTATTGTTTAAGGTTGATGGACATGAATGTCTTAGTTTTTTTTTTGTTTTTGTTTTTTTTACGAATTGGTCAAACCCAAACAAAAACATTATTTTCAATCGTTATGAGTCCACCGATTGAATAGAATTTTATTATAAACAATTGTCCTGTAAATGGAATTATTAAAGCATTCTGAATGTAAAAATAAAGAAAAAAAGTGTGCAAGACAATAAGAAACACTACCTGCAAAAAAAAAAGTTTTGTTGAAATCGGTTGAAAAATGTAGGAAATCCGATCCCATATATAAATGAACACGCACACACAAACAACCTGGGTTTTATAATAAGTATATTTCATTCCGCAAAAGCGATACCTCTTAATCGTGTTTTCAAATTGATTTCGTGCAAAAACAGTTGTGTTTTTTCCAATTTTGGGGGCTGTCAGTACCACCACAAGGTAATTTTACATAGTCCTGTGAAGTTTTGTTGAAATCGGTTGAAAAATGTAGGAAATCCGATCCAATATATAAACGTACAGACACACACAACCTGGGTTTTATAATAAGTATAATGTACTATTTTAAATTAGAAAATTGTACTTGGATTGGTCTTTCAATATATGATCTATATATAGCCTCTATCTGAAAATATTAAGGATTTGTTGTATCAAAAATGTCAATAGATTTTGTGTCTACTACATACAATGAGTTTCTATTCTCTAAAAGGAAAACAAGTTTGTAACTTGATTATTTAATCTTTAACTTACTTTACAGTAAGAAACCACTTTTTCTTTTGTTTTTTTTCTTGTCACTTTCTTACTTCAAAAGGTGCCATGTTGAAATGCAATACAACTTGGAAATTCACACAACTATTTACCTGATTCTGCCAGAAATTTGGAAATGGCATGCTGTACTACTTGGCATTCGCACCAGAAGCTCTAACATGAATATTTCAGACAGTTTGGGCATCAAGCTGAGGAGAGTGCAGAGCACTCAGAGTTGGAGGAATAATGGTGATCATGAATGTATGGTAGCTCACAAAAATCACTGATCATTTGGATAAGAAAAGAACACCCAAATTTTTTGGTGAGGGCCTCAGATTCAAACAGAGGCCTACATCAAATGCCTTCAGGACAAGGACACTGTCTGGAAACAGGACTCTGCACCATGCCACATAAACAGGAGATCCCAGTTATAGCTCTCAGACAATTTCTGCAACCACATCACCCTTTATTATCTGGCCACCTATCTCTGCAAATTGCAACCCCCTTGATTATTATGTGTGGGGAGCAGTTAAGTGAGAGACCAACAAAACTCCTTGTAACACCAAAGACGAACTGAATGCAAGGATTATGGCAGAATTCACTAACTTAAACAGGGAGACTGCCCAGAAGAGTTGCAGGAGATTCCAAAGTCATCTGGAGGCTGTGGTTTAAAACAATGGTGGTTTGACTGAATAAATTAATCTTTAGTATTTAAAGACATTTTTGGGTAATTTTGGTAAATATATACATTGAAATGAAATGCCAGTGTTATTTTCATCTTTTCGTAATTTAGATGACAATATATATATATATATATATATATATATATATATATAAGTGAGACTCACACATGATGTCCATAAAGTTTGTGTGCACTTCAAAAAATTATAACTTTATTTGTATTTGCGATAGAAATAATTTGTAAAAAGGATTAGAAAGAAGTTAATCTATATTTTTAAAGGTTTTATTGAAATTTTATTTAAGTTTCCACATGTCCTCCATCATTAGCAATACAAAGGGTAATATGAATTTGCAGTTCACAGAAAACATTTGCCAACTGATTTACAGTAATACCTAAAATCACATTAGTTATTTTAGCTATACTTAAAACTAGGTACATTAAACTTTACAACATTTTTTACAGATTATTTCTATCACAAATACAAATAAAAGTTATAAATTTTTTAAAGTGCACACGAACTTTATGGAATGAACATACATACATACATATATAGGGAAGAGGTTACAGTAGTTCCAATGAGAGAAAAGTGTGTATATGAAAAGAAAGAGAGAAACGGCAAATGTGTAACATTAGTAATTAATTTTTTCTTATGTTTTTCTAGGACCAATCTTAATTGTTTTATAAACCATCACATAGAACTTTTCACTACCAATTCAGGAAGACATTTGGGTCACTAACACGGAAAAAAAAAATGAATGTCTCATATCGAGAATATTTGAGATCCAAAAACATAAAAAAAATTATTTTTAATAATATGTGGAAATCTCCACGCTTTGCCTGATGAAGGTTGAGTGACTGAAACGTGTAAAAAATTATGGAAAATAAAGCATAATATTTAAAAAAAAAAAAAAAAAAAAAAAATCCACATTACAGCTGAAAATATTTACAGTTTCTCTCTCTATATATATATATATATATATATATATATATATATATATATAAATACACTTTATTTATATTTGAAATAAAAACAGACCATTATTTAAATTATTTGCTCTGGATTTTATCCTCCTTAGGTTTACCCCATACGGATTACCTAGTTTTTCATAAACTAATATATATATATATATATATATATATATATATATATATATATATATATATATATATATATATATATATATATATATGCACATGCATGCATGCACACACATATATATATATATATATATATATATGTATGTATGTATGTGCACACACAAACCCATCATGCCTTACTTTTACAGTAAGAAGAATAATTTCCAGATTTAAGTGTCAAAACTTTCTTTTTAAGACAATTTTTCAAATAGCTACACATATTCACCTCCCCAAACCTTTCTAGCGTCTCTTCTCGGTTCTGTTAAAGTGAGATAAAAATTTTAAGAATGTAACCTTTACAGAGGTTAGGGATTTTGATGAAATGATATTTTAGCCAAGAATCAGGCAAATAGTTGTGTGAATTTCCAAGTTGTATTGCATTTCAACACGGCACCTTTTGAATTGTGACAAGAAAAAAAAAACAAGAAAAGAAAGAAAAAGTGGTTTCTTACTGTCAAGTAAGTTATTGAAAGATTAAATAAACTAGTTACAAACTTGTTTTCCTTCTAGAGAATACAAACTCATTGCATGTCATAAGACAAAATCTTGTGACATTTTTGATACAACAAATCCTAAATATTTTCAGATAGAGGCTAAATTTAGGTGATCATATATTGACAAGTTAAAAAAAAAAATTAAAAAAAAATAAAGACACAAAAATTCCAGTTTAACTTTTTTTTTTTTTTTGAATCACTATCACCCCATGCAAGGTAGTAACGACAATAAAACACAAGGGGTTACAGGGTGTGAGAAAATTAGGGACAGAGACATAAATAATGAGAAGGAAGTGTAATCAGGAGGACAGTAGACCATGATTGTAATTGCATTTAAATTGTCACAGATTAAAATTGGCTTGAAATCTTGGAGCCAAAAGGGAATTCCATGAGTGAGAAGTGTGAAAAAAAGCATAGAACTTACAGTTACATCGAGCAAGCTTAACTCTAAAATGAAGAGATCTTGATGCCAGTCTGGTACTGCACTTGAATTCAAAGAGTTCAGGAACCATAGTAAAGAGCTCATCTGAACAATTGCCATGAAAGCATTTTTAAAAAAGGCACAGAGAGATAAGCTTACGGTGGTGGGAAAGTGACTAAAGTTGAGCTGCCAGATTAGGACCAATAATATTGCTGATTCTTTGGATTTTATCAAGGTACTCAAAGTAAATAGCAAGGGCACTGGACCATATGTGGCAGCAATATTCTAAGCATGCACGAATGAAAGACTTAAAGAATGGCTTTGAGGACACAGTGAACCAACTTTCTTAGCAGCTGACCTAGCAATGGATTTAATATAGTCTTTTCACTTCATGTCAGCTGAGAACGTTAGCCCGAGAAGGCACAGTATTCTAAGCATGGACGTATGGTAGACTTATAGATATGTAAGATAGATTTCGGAGAGAAAAATTGTCTTTCCCGATACAGTGAACTAACTTTCTTAGCAGTTGACCTAGCAATGGATTTAATATAGCCTTTTCACTTCATGTCAGCTGAGAATGTTAGCCCGAGAAGGCACAATATTCAAAGCATGGATGAATGGTAGACTTATAGTCATGGAAGATAGATTCTGGAGAGAAAAATTGTCTTGCACGACAGTGAACCAACTTTCTTAGCATATGACCTAGCAATGGATTTAATATAGTCTTTTCACTTCATGTCAGCTGCAAAGATTAACCAGAGAAGGGGTAATGATTAAATGACTTGAGCTTGATAAACTTCCATTTGAGTTCATTGGATTCCCTTACATGTTAATACCCTTGGGAAAAGCATGAGTCCATCTTTCTTTCCCTCCAGCTATGGGTGAAAAGCAGACAGACCCTGTTCTATAGCCCCAGGTGGAAGCTAATCTAAGAAAAAGGAAAACTGACTTCAAAACTGTATGTAGCCCTGTCAAAGCACATGCTATGCAGCTGAGGAAAAGATCGTTCACATTGACTCGATGATCCTAACTATCATTGACTCCTTAACAGATGAGGTTCCATAGCCTTGGGTGGTAGCCAGTCTAGGAGAAGGAAAACTAAATTCAAAACTGTATGTAGCCCCGGTGAAGCACATAAGGAAAGAATCGTTTGCTTGACTCGATGATTTTGACTACAGTCGATGCCTTAACAGACTGGGTTCTATAGTCTTGGGTAGCAACCGGTCTAGGAAAAGGAAATCTATCTAAATTCAAAACCGTACGTAGCCCCAGCGAATCCCATTCTACACAGCTAAGGAAAGGATTGTTTGCATCGATTTGATGATCCCGATAACAGTCAACTCCTTAACAGACTGGGTTCTATAGCCTTGGGTGGCAACTGGTCTAGGAGAAGAAAAACTGAATTCAAGACTGTATGTAGCTCTGGTGAAGCACATACTATGCAGCTAAGTAAAGGATTGTTTGCATCGATTTGATGATTCCGACTACGGTTGACACCAGTTATGTAAACCTACACAGAACAATCCTTGAAAATGAAGGTAACAACATTCCAAAGAACTCAGAAAAAAAAATGTAAATAAAATAAACATCAAATAATAAAACAATTAATTAGGAAATTTGAAATCAGTGCACGCCAAAAATAAGTATACAGTTTTTTAATTTATATACGGTATATTTAATATATATATATATATATATATATATATATATAATTATTATTTATATATTGACCTGACTTTTTTTTTTTTTTTTACACATGATAGTGCCACAGTTCTGAAACAGAGTTAACCCAAACAATTTTTCACCCCCTCAAAAAAAAAAAAAAAAAAAAAAAGTGAGGTTGGAGAGGACACCTCACTTTGGCAGTAAGGGAGTTCCTAATTCAAACATTCCTACAAAGTTGGATAGGATGATGTGTCAGCATTAAATGGCCACTATGTTCACCTGACTTAATACCAATGGACTTGTTTTTTGTGACGAGCATAAAGAATAAGCTTTATGAAGTGGGGGGGGGGGAATCACCACACCGTAGACGGATTAAAGGAGTTGACATTGACGCAGATTGGAATTTGTGTCATACTGTGTGTCACAGTGTCCTGGAAAGGTTCAAGGAATGTTGTGAGGTTGAGGGCAAGCATTTCGAGCATTTACAAGATGAAACGGTATTAAACAAATGTAACTGTAATAAATAAAAAGTAAAAAAAAAAAAAAAAAACTGTCAAGTGTATATTTGACCCACCCAGTCTGTCATATATATATATATAACCGTTTAAATGTGTCAAAGTGCTGCTAACTCACTCATGTCTTATCTCTCTCCCCCCTCACTTCGTTAATTTACATATGTTTAATACGGCCCGTCAAAAATGTGTAAATTTTCTTTATTTTTTATTTGGAAGTAAAGTCTGATGATCCGCAGTCCTTTGAAAGGGCTATGGTGAAATAATTTATTACATGGAACCTTAAAGTGGTCTGTTTTTATTTAAATTATTTGCTCTGGATTTACATTGAGCTCTCTGAATTTTACCCTCCTTAGGTTTACCCATACAGATTACCTAGTTTTTCATAAACTATATATATATATATATATATATATATATAGCCAGAAAATATTTAATGATAATATTCTAGCCAGAAAATATTTAATGATAATAACTGGTGGGCTATATATATTTTCAAACATTATTGCCAGTGTTTATTTTGTCAGCTGGGCCAGGCACTTGAAAAAAATTCAAAGAAAATGTGACTTCTGGCAGTATTCAAATCTGTGTCAGCCCCACCCCAGTCTCTACAGTTAAAACCAGTCTCATCTAGCATGTAAAAGAAGAGTTTTTCACAGTCAAGCAAGGTTCGTCTTACACATTTACTCTGTTTGATACCAGAAACATAAATGAAACAATTAATCGATTTTCTTTTATAACCCAACTCATTTTTATTACTTCAAACTTTATCAAAATATGTCAGATAAAAAAAAAACAAAATAAAATCCATTAATATGCATGTTTGTGTTTTGAACAATAAATGTATATTATAAATAAGAAATATTGAAATTTTCAGATGCACTGGGTCGCATATTAATATTTTTTGTTTTATTACCTCAATTAGGTACCTGAAATAGTTTCGACCAGCATGGTCATCATCAGGAGAAAAAAAAAATTCTGCTTGTTAGTAGCAGTGAACTGCAGAAGTGAATGATTTGATGGAGAAAGTGAACTTTATCTGTAGTTTTAATTTGTTTTTTTTTTTTTTTAGTCTTATTGTTAATTTTGGTGAGTTCTTGTGTTGGTCAAACGGCCTCTTTCAAGTTGTTTTTAAGACAGAGGATGGGAGATTTCTGACTCTCCTTGGTCATTTTGACAGTTTTACTGGTTTCTGGGAATGGGATGTGTGTGTCTCTCTCTCTCTATATATATATATATATATATATATGATACAAAACCCCCTTGAAAATGACTAAAGAACAGATGCCCCCGTCTTTGTAAAGATTTTTTTTTAAAAAAAAAAAAAAAAAAATTACATACAACTTAACAAGTTATTCAAAGTAATAAAAATATTTTAAAGGCCAATTTCTGTAGTGGCCAACAAGAAAAATATATACTGAATTTATCAAGTGTAAATACCCACGATGAAATTCCATCCACAGCCTGAAGGAAAATTCTAAAGATTCCATGCTTAAATTTCAGCAGTTAAAAAAAAAAAAAAAAAAAAAATGAACACAAAAGATTAATGCCCGAGAAGGAAAGTTACCAAGTTCTCTCCTGTCACTGTTATTTCGAGAGAAAATCCACAGTAGGTTTTTCCAGGCATTTAGACAGGCTAAAATTAAAGTGGATAGGCAGTTGTGCCATGGATACCAGCTCAGAATGAGAAATCACCAAGCGGAGTTCAAATTCCAGTTGAGCTCGTTACATTTACTTACGCAAAAACAACTTTGGGAAAGGTATCAATCTCTTCTTCCTCTTCTACCAAAACAATAAAAAAAAAAAAAACGCGAGAAAGGAACACGCAAAACACCAAACATAAAAAAAATACACCAAAATGAAACAACATTCAATGCAGACAAAAGGTCAATCGCTATCTAGTCTCTTTATCCTTATAAATCTTAATTTTCTACAGCATTTTCTCCCACTCATATCACACACTTTCTTTCATTTGTTGAACTCTACCTTGAGGGTCTCTTATTTTAATGAAGATATATTTTAAGTCCTTTGCATCACATATCATTACACAAAATATTTATCCTCATCTGTCTCCCTACTGCTAACCAAAAAAAAAAAAATGGAGAAGTGGAAGCTGCATCTTTCGAGAGGGGGGAGTAGGGGGAGAGAGGGGGGAGAGGGGGGAGAGGGGGGAGAGAGGGGAGAGAGGGGGAGAGGGAGAGAGGGGAGGGAGAGAGAGGGAGAGGGAGAGAGAGGGAGAGGGAGAGAGAGGGGAGAGGGAGAGAGAGGGGAGAGACCGTTAAGCTCACCACATTAACCAACTTAGTCACAATGAACAAATTTTTTCTTATCTGCAGTTTCATATCCAAATATAAACAGAATTTTAGAATGAATTTGTTTTATAGCTTCAAATAACTTTGAAATGTCCTGCATCTCTTCTGGATAGTCTCCTTGTTCAAGTTGGTGAATACTGCCATAATCCTTGCTTTCATCTTTGGTGTTAAAAGGAGTTTTGTTGGTCTCTTCCTCAACTGTACCCCACACGTAATAATCAAGGCGGTTGCAGTCTGGGTAGTTAGTGGCCAGATGTAATGGGTTATGTCATCGCAGAAATTGTCTAACAGCAATGACTGTTCTCTTGCTTGCATCACATGGTGCAGTGTCCGGTTGCCAAACATAAGGTCTTCCAGCAGCAACCCTCTGGTCTCAGGAAAGCACTACCTCCTCAAGGTACTTGATTAGGCTTCCCGTTGAGTCCGAGGTCCTCAGGAACAAATTTGGTAGTTCTTTTCTTATCAGAACAATCAGTTTTCCAAGCTGCCATAGCTTCATAATCATCATTAGACACATCCAACTCTTTCCAAATCCTCTGAATTGTCACCAGATTGGCATGCAAACACTGAATTGTCTTGTTTGTGCTTCCGGTGCAAATGCCAAGCAGTACAGCATGCAGTTTCCAAATTTCTGGCAGAATTGCGTCGTGGTGCTCTTTTTCTCGCAGATGGTGCCCAACTGACCCTACTATACTGTGCAGTCAACAAAATCAAAAAAATGCACATGCATGAAATTGAAATTATAAAAATGGCGACAATTTACCCATCGCACCCTCTGTGTGTGTGTGTGTGTGTGTGTGTGTGAATAAATAAATAAATAAATAAAAAGTAAAAAAATCCATTGCTATATAATCCAAGTGGATCCTAGTAATATGAAAGTAGAACTGATCCACAAAAAAGCTTGATGTATTTTATTTATACAGAGCAATATAATAATAATCGAAGAAATCCTTTGACCTCATATGGGGAAAAGGGTATTTCAACTGACAAAAAAGTGGTCATCTGTTTTTTTCAAACTTACAGTTTTCAGATTCCACAACAGAATTGTGGTCTGCCGAAATAGCCTATTCCTCATACGAGGTAAAAGAATTTTATATGTGTATATAGTCAAACACACACACACGTAGCCACAAGTAGACTGCCAAGTTTAAGACTTCTAAAAGATAAGGCAAAAAAAAGTCTTTTTAATTCTAATGGATTTCCTTCTACTGACTGAGTGGTGGTAATAAGTCATTTTTGTCTAGACAGTGGAATCGTAGGAAAGATTTGGATTTAAACAAGCCACAGAAATCTTTACAACCACAGGCAGTGCTTAAGTTAGATAAGAATTTCAAGAATGTAACCCCCTTACGAAGGTTACCAAATGAAGTAGATTTTACTGAAAACACGAACAACATGTACACCCCTTTTCCGCAGCTCACATTACTGAAAAAATAAACTTAATACAAAATACACAAAACAAATATATCAGTAAGTAAAATGATGGAAAAGAAAGCCATTACTAAGTAAATCCTGGGGTAGCTATCATGAAGAGGAAAAAAGTTTTTACACGGATTAGAAAAAAAAAAAAAAAATTAGTCAAATTTTCAACTCCTGATGCCAACTACTTGCGGATGAATATTTGTATACAAATTAAACAATTTATAAATACTTAAATAATCTTACTTATTATAAAACGCAGATTGTGTGTGTGTGTGTGTGTGTGTGTACGTTTATATATTGGATCGGATTTCCTATATTTTTCAACCAATTTCAACAAAACTTCACAGGACTATTACCTTGTGGTGGTTCTGACAGTGCCAAAAATTGGAAAAACAATTGTTTTTGCATGAAATCAATTTGAAAACACGATTCTGCCACCAGAATGAAAGGGGGACAACTCATATCGAGTTATACTTATAAAACCCAGCTTGTGTGTGTGTGTTCGTGTTCATTTATATATGGGATCAGATTTCCTACATTTTTCAACTGATTTCAACAAAACTTCACTTTTTGGCAAGTAGTGTTTCTTACAGTCTTGCAAACATTTTTCTTTATTTTTACATTCAGAATGCTTTAAAAATTCCATTTACAAGGCAATTGTTTATAATAAAATTCTATTCAATTGGTAGACTCATAACGATTGAAAACAATGTTTTTGTTAGAGTTTGGGTTTGACCAATTCATAAAACGAACTAATTAAGACATGCGTGTTCGTCAACCTTAAACAATCTTTGTCAATTTTATTTTTCAGTCTTCATGATGGTCGATACTTGATCTATCTCTTACTGTTACATCCCCGGACAATGCTGGGCTCTACTACTAGTTTTTTTTAATATGTTTAAAATTTACTCAATTTGTGGAGGATGTGTTCGTTTGGTTTGGTTTGTTTTACAGCATATCAACCTCAAGAGGTTATTTAATGCCGTCAAGATTTTTATTGCTGGTAATATTTTTTTTTCAAAAATGTATTGCTGGCAAAATTTTTTCAAAAAAATGTATTGCTGGTATTAAAGCCTATTTTTATATTTTCATAGTATTTTGAGCCCTTTTGCCATTAGCCATGACCCTGACAGGTGCTACCAGCCCGGGTCAGGGTGGACCTGAGAGCACCAGCAATTAAGACCTACTTCCATGCTCCTCAAAACCCCTGATCAGAGGACTTGCTGCTGGACATAGTCGGGATGTGAGGGTGTGTTCTTTATTCTCATGCAGGTTAAATAATTTGTAGATTGAAACCCTAAGGACATTATATATATATATAATGTTGAATGACATGCTAATTCTACAAACAGCAGCCACCTGTGTTAATGTGAAGCTCTTCAGTAAAATGAATGGAGCACTCTGGCTGATTGACATTTGTTTACATTTGTAAAAACAATACACTAGGTTTAGCTGCCTCATTCTGTCAAATGAAGATAGATCAGTGGGGGAAACTGACACCAAATCGGTTGGGTTTCAATTCTGGCTTGAGGCATTCAGTTGTTTAATTGCACTGAAGAGCTGGGATACAGTGAAACAGTACTGTCTGCAAATGATAGAGAGAGAGAGAGAGATAGGAGGGAATGTATGGCAATGTAGAAAAAAGATTTTGCACGAGGCATCTCAAATCAAAAAGAAGCTAAACTCAACATCAAATTTGTTTTATTGACTTTGATCCATCTTAATGAAACACTCTTTAAATATATTTTTTGTTTATACATTATTTTTTATTGATACAATGTATTTAAGTAAATGATGTTTTTTTTTTTTCTTTTAATTAAACAGTATTAATTACATTTACAAAATTTCTCAAACATTCAAGCCGGTAAATGTAATTAATGCTGTTTATTTAAAAAACAGCATTTAATTCAAGAAATTGTATCTATTAAAATAACATACAGACAGAAAATATATTTTATATATAATATATATTGCTTTCTGACAAAGAGACCCGAGTCTGAATCGCACCAAACTTGATTTGTTAAGAATGTGGCTTCTTGATGTTGGTGCTGAGGGGGAGGCGATGTCAGTGGGGAGCATCTTTGGAAAGTGCTTGAGAACCATAGCATCCAAGCCTTGTGAGTGAAATTTGGTAGATGGAACACATTTGGGAGCCCATCATGCTTGTGTTGGCATCGTGACTGCTGTGCTTGATTGACTCTCTCTCTCTCTCTCTGAAATTATAACTAAGTTTCACTCAGCATAGTTGTAGTATATTTTATATATATATATATATATATATATATATATATATATATATGAAAAACAAAAATCTTTGATTAGTCTTACTCTTATATCTATCATCTTTTCATGTTGACTTGAATATCATCTAATGTTAATTATGTTTTAATAACTATGTCCTGAAGAAGGTCTAGTAGACCGAAACATCTGACGTAGACATTGAAATAACATTAGAACAACATATTTGCATATTCAGATTTTTGTTTTTCAATATATTTTTCTTCATACTGTCGGATCTATATATATATATATACACACACACACACACACACACAAGTATAAAACACAGGTGGGCTCTGTGGGTGCTTAAACACGTGCCTGAGCAGGTGTCTTCAATGAGGATTGTCTAGCTGTCCAAGTAGATAGGCCTTCTTGGATACAAGATAGACACCCCACCCTACCTCAGCTTGGCCTCTTCCCAAAGGTGACAGATATGTGGATAAAAATTAACTCTTAGACCCCTTATCAAAAATGGTCACCCCAGCCATTTCCATTTCAATTAATTTTGCGAATGAACATGCTTATAAAGATGCATAAATTTCAAGATTGGTTATTCCTAAATTTTCACTTGAGGATGAAGCAGGGCTTGATACTTTAATTCAATTTAATTTTAATAATTATATTACAGTAATAATGAAGAGTGTATAGAGCCAGAGTGTTGGGATAAAAAGCAACAATAATAAGATGGAATAAAACTAGAAATAAAATAATAGTAATAATGAAGAGTGTATAGAGCCAGAGTGTTGGGATAAAAAGCAACAATAATAAGATGGAATAAAACTAGTAATAAAATAATAGTAATAATGAAGAGTGTATAGAGCCAGAGTATTGGGATAAAAAGACAGGAATAATAAGATGGCATAAAACTAGCAATAGTTTGGGTTAAAATGATTGAATTATACATAACTTTAAACTAATTCCAAAACGTAAAATAATGTCAACTATTTATTCTTGGTTTTGAATTGTAAAAATAAATTTCAAAGTTCAAAAAAATCTGAGTAAGTATAAGCAGTGAACACCGTTACGGAGGACTCTCCAGTATTCGCATTACAAATATAACTTACATCGAGTTTATTTATAGAAGCTTCTGGTAAGATATCATAATCTAGCACCTTTACACTCAAGGCCAACATCTGAATATCTTGAAATTCTACTCTGGGTGTGTGGGTCTCGAACATGATCTTTACAACAGTGGCATAGTGGATATAGGTGTCAGTTAATTTGATATAGTAGTTATTAGTTCACTAACTAGAACTAATAAATCTACATTTAACAAACAAACAAAAAAAACAAAAAAAAACACAAATTTTAATTCTCCTACATATTTTTCTTTTTTTCATAAATACTTCACTCCAAGGCAATGAAGCCACTAAGATGCAAGAGATTATGTAGTGCTAAAGAACATAAGAGAAAAAACAAAACAAAAAATACTTAAAGGAGCGAGGACAATAAAAGAACAAGAATTAAGACAGAAGATAATGATTGACATTGCATTTAAATTTTTGAAGATCAAATTGAGAATATGAGAAAAAGAAAACACTATTAAGGAGAGAGGACAATAAAAGAACAAGAATTAAGACAGAAGATAATGATTGACATTGCATTTAAATTTTTGAAGATCAAATTGAGAATATGAGAAAAAGAAAACACTATTAAGGAGCGAGGACAATAAAAGAACAAGAATTAAGAAGACAGAAGATAACAATTGACACTGCATTTAAATTTTTAAAGATCAAAATTTACTGGAAAGCCAGAAAAGAGTTCCATAAGCAAAAAAGGAAATTTTAGATTAACTATATGATGAAAAAAATTTGCTCCATATTTTTCTATATGAATGAAAAAACATAAATATTTTTTTAACCATTGTTTGTTCCAGAATGGTACAGTTATAAAGAAAGAACTCCCAACTTGAGGACTGAAAAAAATGCTAGAAAAAAAATTCTAATGATTAAATAAACTGTACCAAATTACCTGTTTTTTGGTTTTTTTTTGTTAGGGCACTAACTTTCTTCTTTTGGCCCTCTGATAGTCACCTCAGACTTCTGAAAATGGACAGCGCCCTGGTGTCTGGATACCATGACAACTAAGCTACAACTGAATCACACCACATATTACCCACCTTCACACTGAGTTAGCAGAGTACATACAGAATGCCACACAGACACACACAAAAAAAAAAAAAAATTTTAGATTTCCTCTATGATGAAAAATTTGAATTCCAGTCAAATCCATTACATTCACTTATGTACTAATACCCTTGGGAAAGGTATGAATCCTCTTCTCCCTACAGCTAGAGGTAAATAAACTAGGATTCTTTCCTTAATGGACTTTTTTATTCTTTTATTTTTTTTTTTACACATGGTAGTGCCACAGTTCTGAAACAGAGTTAACCCAAACAATTTTTCACCCCCCCCCTCAAAAAAAAAAAAAAAAGTGAGGTTGGAGAGGACACCTCCTCACTTTGGCAGTAAGGGAGTTCCTAATCCAAACATTCCTACAAAGTTGGATAGGATGATGTGTCAGCATTGAATGGCCACTATGTTCACCTGACTTAATACCAATGGACTTGTTTTTTGTGACGAGCATAAAGAATAAGCCTTATGAAGTGGGGGAATCACCACACCGTAGACGGATTAAAGGAGTTGACATTGACGCAGATTGGAATTTGTGTCATACTGTGTGTCACAGTGTCCTGGAAAGGTTCAAGGAATGTTGTGAGGTTGAGGGCAAGCATTTCGAGCATTTACAAGATGAAATGGTATTAAACAAATGTATAGTAATAAATAAAAAGTAAAAAAAAAAAACTAAAAACTACAATTCTTTCCTTAATGGATTTTATCTCAACACCAAGAAGGTGATTAGTGAACTGTAAAGGATCAGTATAAAAATAGACAACATGTCTAATTATTCAATGAAATGTGTGTGTGTGTGTGTGTGTGTGGCAGTAATAGTTCGAATAGGAAATAACTTACCTTTTCCCTTTGTATTTTTTTTTTTTTTTTTTCTCTCATCACCATCTAAAACTTATTTTTTTTTTTTTCCCTAAAATCAACATTCCCACTTAAGTTAATCTGGGGATTATCTCTAATCAATTCACAAGTGTAGGGATTTTTGAACCATAGTCTTGGGCCTAAATGTAACCGAAAATCAGGTCAGCCCAATAAAAGACACCAAGTTGGTTTATGTGGTGCCGTAAGCACCAAGAGTTATGTCCCCTTCCACAATGGGCTGTTGAGAGAAGATCTACTTAGAGTAGGTGGTGTTGCCTATGAACCCTACTGTGCAGATATTAGCCAATAATCAGAGTGAGACTGGGAGAGCTATATAACACCAGTTATTCCTCATTTGAGACAATTGATCTCAACATGCAAAAATCAGACAAGACGGACACACTGGCTTAAAGTTCAATTATGAATCTCAAACTCCTTTCAGGAATTTGGTGTTCCAATCAGAAAACCTAGGAAGACAGAGTTATTGAAGTAATTTCTCTTTGCACCTAATCTTCTGCCATTTTCATCTAACTAGTTTATGTCTGAACTTTTCTTGTCCGCTTTCAGTTTGATTTTATTTGTCCATTTTTATTTATTTATTTATTTATTTATTTTTCAGACAGAAAAGAATTGCTTCGATGTAAACAAAACACTTGACAAATTGATCCAAATCTTTAAATCGGCAAAAGAATCCACATCACAGCGTTGGAACCAATTACCAAAATTGGAACTGCGCCCAGAACTAAAACAAACATCGACAAATCTTTGAAATATTTGCCTCCAAATATCAGTTGGGCATTTCCCCAAACTGGACGTGCTGCAAGAATTTATATTTAATTACAGTTAAAACAAAATTACAGACACAAATTTGGGCAGAATTTATACATTTTGAATTTGTTCATTTTATGTTTTATTTTATATCCATTACTTGTTTTCTTGTAATTGTATCATGTCATAAAACAAAGAAATCTTTTTTCATATCCATCATTGTTCAGATGCTCAGATCTTTTCTAAAACACGACCACTCCAGCAAATACCAGACTCCCCTGCTACCCGCTACATTTATAAGAATCAGGAAGGGAGTACTGCTGCCATCTCTGGGCAGGAGTTGCCCAGTCTTCTTTCCACTCTTGATAATGTCTCCATATCCTTGCAGGTGATTCCAATACAGAAAATTTAATGAAGATTATTTAAAATTTAAGGGAAATATCTTATGAGTTGTGCTTTTCCCCGACAATCTGAGAGTTTATGAATTTAAAACTCTGAGAAATCACTCCAGTCTCTTCCCTATAAAGTCATAGCAATTAACAGATATTAACGAAAAGGAATCTGTGGAGAGCCATAACTGAGTATGCCTGAAAATGAAAAAAAAAAAAAATTGGAAAGGGTAGTCTCTAGGTTTGTGTGCCAACCAGTCCAAGAGAAAGAAAAATACTGAATTACAGCAGTAGGGAAAGAGATTTTTCAGTGAACTCATGTTGCTACCAAATCTGAAATGGTCAAAGTTTAAAGCAGTTGTGGAAAAATTGCGCAAGCATCCTAAGTCAGTCACTTATGTACCATGCATGATACATGCTTAAGCAATCATGTATCTTTCAATACATGACTGACGAGGCAGACCCCCCTCTCCGCAGTAGGTTACCTTTTCTTTCTGCAGTATACTAGTTGCTATAGAACCTGATCTTTCCTGCTATTTACCCATAGCTTGGGGGAGAAGAAGATTCATACCTTTCCTCAAGGGTATTAGCATGTAAGTGAATGTAATGGATTTGACTAAAATTAAAACTCCGCCCTCCAATTCGTCAATCCGAGCTGCTTATCCATTACTCCATGTGCCTCCTCCATTACATTCACACACACGTTTATATATATATATATATATATATATATATATATATATAAAAAAAAAATAACCCATAATGCAAATTACACAGCAGATATACTAAAATCAAACAAGTAAAAATTTAAATATCTGGGAATTGTTTTAACAGAGGATAAAAAGCGTGATATTGAAATCCAAAGACACTTTGGGATAGTGAAAGATGCCTTCCAAAAGCTAAGCAGAGTATTAAGAAAAAAAAAAAAAAAAAAAAAAAACTTTGTGAGAAACAAGGAAACAAGTACTGAACTGTCACGTGATATATGCCCACCAGTGAATTTTGGACAATCTCTTGAAAGATGAAGAAACTTTAAGCAACAGAAATGTGGTTCTACAGAAAGATGCTGAGGATATCATTGACCGAACATGTGAATGATGAGGTTTTAGAGAAAATAGAAACAAAAAGAAAACTTATACTTAACATCAGAAAGAGGCAGTAGAAATCCGGGTCATATAAGGAAGGAGGGCTTGGAAAATTTGTTACTCACAGGATAGATTGAGGGAAAGAGGGGCAGAGGAAAATAATGCATAACATACTTGATGAGGTTGAGAAAATGGATAGAACAACAGGGTTTAGAAATAATGAAGAGAGTATTTATTTAGAGTTGTAAGGGACAGGAAACTGGAGAGCCATGATTACTTATGTCCTGAGGGGATACAGGATATAAAGAGACAATATAGGCAGTCTCTCCCAATAGAACCTTTAACAAAAAGGATTTTTTTAAGGAAGCCATCTTGTTACAGTGCGCAAAAAAGGATCTTTATAAAGAGGCCGTCTTGTTACAGTGTGCAAAAAAGGATCTTTATAAAGAGGCCGTCTTGTTACAGTGCGCAAAAAAGGATTTTTATAAAGAGGCCGTCTTGTTACAGTGCGCAAAAAAGGATCTTTATAAAGAGGCCGTCTTGTTACAGTGCGCAAAAAAGGATTTTTATAAAGAGGCCGTCTTGTTACAGTGCGCAAAAAAGGATTTTTATAAAGAGGCCATCTTGTTACAGTGCGCAAAAAAGGATTTTTTATAAAGAGGCCGTCTTTGTTACAGTGCTTAAAAAGGATTTTTTATAAAGAGGCCGTCTTGTTACAGTCTTAAAAAGGATTTTTATAAAGAGGCCGTCTTGTTACAGTGCGCAAAAAAGGATTTTTATAAAGAGGCCATCTTGTTACAGTGTGCAAAAAAGAATTTTTATAAAGAGACCTTCTCGTTACAGTGTGCAAAAAAGGATTTTTATAAAGAGACCTTCTCGTTACAGTGTGCAAAAAAGGATTTTATAAAGAAGCCTTCTTGTTACAGTACACTACTACAATTACAATAAACAGTGAAAAATACTGCTTCAAAATTATGATCATATTGATCAATAATCAATAATTTTTAAGTGATTATTCTTAAGCTTCTTAAATGTCTTGCAGGAGAGTCAAGAATCTATTAAGTCCATTAACCATATTTCTGGCTGCTTTTGTCCAACTCATATGGTGTTTGTTCATATTACAGCCACACTCCTTAATGCTAATATATAAATGGATTTCAAAAATAGCAAAAGCTAAACAAAGTATTAAGAAACAGGAAAATTTCATTAGAAACAAAGTAACATAATGAACTGCTATGCAATACCGATCCTCCAAGAAGGCAGTGAATGCTGAACAATTTCTTTGTAGTTGAAGAATGGACATGAGGCAATAGATACGGTTCTACTTAATGATGCTGAGAATGGCACAGGCAGGACATGTGAAAAATAAGGAAGTTTTAAGGGAATTAGATGAAAACCAAAAATTCATAATCAGCTCACCCCAAGCAAGGTAATAAAGTCACTAAGACACACAGGACTTTCAAATGATGGAGAATGGAAAAAAAAAAAATCATTAAAATGAACCAGAAACCCAATCAGGAAATAAGAGAAAAACCTCTACCCCTGTTCTAAAAACTGGGAAGGAGTCCAAACCAGATGATAGGTGGACCTTATTTCTCCTTCTCTCTCTCTAACATATATATATATATATATATATATATATATATATATATATATATATGTGTATATATGTATATATATATATATATCGCATTGCTTTTGGGCAGAATTAAAGCGCTTTTGGTTGCCGATTTAGCATTTATATACATCATGTATATCATCGTCAAGATTCCCTTTTTTCTGGCATGCCCGATAGCTTAAGAGTAGAGTCCCTGACTAATGCCAAATTGGAAGAGTTTTGATGCAGGCTTGAAGCAATCAGATGCCTAGTCATACTGAAGAGTGAAAGTCTGTATGTTGAGATCATTATATATATATATATATATATATATATATATATATATATATATATATATATATATAATATATGGAAAAATCTGGAAAAACAAACAAAAATCCTTAGAATGTGATTATGTTGTTTTAATTATGAATGAAACCAAAACGTCAGACGTCGACATTTCATTCATAATTAAAACAACATAATCACATTCTAAGAATTTTTGTTTGTTTTTCCAGATATTTTCTTCATTCTGTCGGATTTATATCCATTTATATTTGCTAACATATATATTAAGAAATGGACAAGGTCCGACAATTTATTTATTAAAGACATTTTTATGTTTAACGTTGTTATTTATAGATACAAGTATTTAAGCAAATGCTCTGTTTATGATAAACAGTATTAAATAACATTTACCGGCCTGAATGTCCGAGAAATTTTCATAGAAATGACGGTTCCGTATAGGATGCAGGTTCGAATCCTGTCAAAGAACGAATATTTTCTATGAAAATTTCTGACATTCAGGCCGATAAATGTTATTTAATACTGTTTATCATAAACAGAGCATTTGCTTAAATACTTGTATCTATAAAAACAAAAACGTTAAATATAAATATATATATATATATATATATATATATATATATAATATATATATAAAAATATATATAAAAATTAAAATAAAATGCTGATAAGTAATTCATCATTTCTCTTGGACCAATCTTAATTGTTTTATGACACTTTGCGCAGAACTCTTCATTGCCAATTCAAGAAAGACATTCAGATTACTAACACAAAAACAGAGAATGTCTCATATCGAGAATATTTAATATTGAAAAACAGAAGGAAAAAATTAATTATTTTTAATAATATGTGGAAATCTCCACTTTTACCTGAAGACGGTCATGAGACCAGAAACACGTGTAGTAAAATCATGGAAAATAAAGCATATTTTTTTTCTAAAAAAACCACATTACAGCCAAAAATGTTTGCGGAACCTCTCTTCAGTATATATATATATATATATATATATATATATATATATAAAAGAGCCAGGCTAATCTACCTAGGTTTCACCTAAACAGATCGTCAGAGTAAAGCATTACCCAGACAGTCCATTTAGGTAAAAACCTAGGTAGGTTTACCTGGCCCTTTAGGTTTATCTTAGGTTTTGCTCTACTTCATGTATTGAGCACTTTACGTAGTTGCTTTTACTCAATTTGGAGGGTTTTTTTTTCTTTCTTTGGACTGAGTTTGAACTCTGGACAATTGTTTTCACCTCATTTCATGTTCTTAGTTCTTTTTTTATTCCTCAATTTACCTTATATATTGGTTTGTTCTATTACAAGCCAAAATACCCAAGGTTTTTCCAAGCGAGTACATATATATATATATATATATATATAGATAGATAGGAGGCACGGTGGAGTAATGGATAGCGGCTTGGATTGAGGAATCGCAGAGCCGAGTTCGAATTCCAGTCGAATCCATTACATTCACTTACGTATAATACCCTTGGGAAAGGTATGAATCCTCTTCATCTCCCTCCAGCTATGGGTAAAATAGCAGGACAGACTGGGTTCTATAGCCTTGGATGGCAACTGGTCTAGGAGAAGGACAACTCTGAATTCAAAACCTGCAGAGGGTCGTTTGGGAACCTTGTGGCATTCGGTGCACCAGGTTTCTGTATTCGTCCCTCCAAAAAGTGTGGCTGGTCCTGCACGAGGCCTTCACCACTATAATCAAATCTCATGTGCCGATGTCGGGATGTCGGTTTCCTGGAAACTTATCGGCCTGACCCTCATACGTCGAACTCGACGGGAGAGTTGATTATATATATATATATATATAGGAACTGCAGTTACAATAAATTTGTCATTGTAATTTAACCCTGAAGATGATCTTGGAAAAGATCAAAAAGTACTTGGGTTAAAATAAACTGCAGTACCTTCCTTGATGAATATATATATATATATATATATATATATATATGCGTGAGTGTGAGTGGCTCTGCAGGCCAGCCCTAGCACAAGTGAGTCAACATTCAAGTATATCTATTTCAAAGCAACAAAAATCTTTCATATCATGTTTTCATTCTTGACTTTAGCTGGATCCAAAATTAATTGCTTTAACGTCATGCCACAAAATATTGACTGAAATACATTTCCTTGATATTGTTTATAATAAAGAAAGAAAAAAAAAAGAATTAAATAAAATTGACATAGGCCTGGGTCCTATCAAAGCTGGAGATATACCTAATAGGCAATGTATTTCGTCATTTAATTTTATTTCCTTTTAAAAATGTCTAATGACTTGTGTGCCCTGTCTTCCAAAGAACAAATATTTAATCCAAATGTTTTCAATTAGAATTAAATTAATTAAAATGTCTTCAAATGTCCATTTTAAATAATTTATTCTGTACAGTATCAGATTTTTTTAGCTTAATGTATCAATTGAAAAAAGGCAAATTATATTTAGCCCAACTTAAAGTCAGAAAAAATTAAAGAAAGTGTTAGCCTTAACTTGCCGACTGGAGAGTTGGCATGAGGAGTTTGACTGAGATAGTGTTCAGGAAATATGACATCAGTCAGCAGTAGTGACCATAAAAGTATAAGTTAAACTAAAAAATCACTGTGAAATACATAACACACTAACTCATAGACATATATACAAACACACACTCGAGATAGATACATTAAAAAAAAAAAAAATCTGGCTAGTGTATTCCACTAACCCTACAATGTAAAATGTGTTTTTTTTGTAATTCCATGCAGAGAGATTTTAAATGGTTTTAGCTAGAGTAAAGGAATCATTTTAGCATCTAAGTTATACAAATCGTATATTTCATTCAACAATTGAAAAAATGAGATCAAGGTTCACTACAAATACAGAAAAGGAACAATATTAAAGGAATATAAGGAAATTTTATTCCTTTAAAAACTGATTCCTTTAATTTTCCTAAAGATCACAAGACTGGGAACTCGTGTAGCAAATATATGAAGATTAAAATATAATATATGTACTAAAACACATCTACATGATAACCAAAAATGTTTGCGTTTTCTTTTTTTTTTTAAAATATACATTTCTCTCATTGGAACAATTATAATCTTTTCCATTATATATATATATATATTGCTGCCACATGAAGAGATGATCTTCTCCTGTAAAGAAGAGAATCATCATGTCTGTATGCACTGATTGTTAGCAAATAGTTTTTTTTTTTTTTTTTTTTTGAAGTATTGTGTAACTTCACAACTGACTGTTTGCCATGTAAGAGTATTAATAATAATAATAACATATTTATTTCAGGAAAAGGTAGGAGCCAAGTATTGAGGACAAAACAGGCTGACAACCGATTTGAGAAGCTTGACAATGAAGGCCTTCAAATGACACACACATTACTGTCAATGAAATTGGAGCCCTTAATTTGTCGACAGTGACAATGTATCTCCTCTGTGCAGTCACTTGGCACAGGATCCTGGAAATTGTCACAGCGATTAACAACGGCATCAGGAAGTAAAAAATCTATCTCAAATTTCTACAGATTATCAAAACTTTTTTTGTGTTTGAATACCAGCAAACTAAATGTTGATATAGATTAAAAATAAAAAATAAAATATATTTTTAAATTTTCTTTTCAAAGATTTTACATAACTTTTTTTTAACTTATTTATAGACAACCATTGAAAACTATAAAAGCCATGTTCCTTCAGGGCAAAGATCACGGCTCTCCAGATTTCTTTTCTTTATTATATGTGAATTGCCATTTTTTAAAAACATTTTAAATGCTATATAGGACACCGGTGTACATGGTTCTCCATAGATTTCTCTTCATTATTGTCTGTGAATCAACAGTGAAAAAAAAAAGGCTTCGAGTGAGTGAAGCCAGTGTGTCTTGGCATCGTTTTACTGTCGAATTAGCTTAATATCGTTTTTATTCTTTCACACTTCTTGTTTGTGGAAATCATCCAGTCTCCTGTTCTGCTGTCAACTACAATCTTCAAAAATTCACATGTAACATCAATTGGCATCTGTCCTTTTGAAACTTTTTTTTTTTAAAAATGGATGGCATTCCTGGTGCCAGACCTGTTCAGAAATATCTAAACTGTCACATGTATGCAACAGTTTCATAAGATAAATGGTGAAAAAGGGCTTTGAATGAGTAATGGATGGTCTTCACAAAAATCATCCTTCTTTGAACATTGTGGACTGGCGCTACAAATTCCCAAACAAAGAACTGTACCAAGTAACAGAAACCACATCACTTAAAGACTACCAACAACAGCAACAACTAAAATGGATAGAACATGTAACTCACTCTCTCAGTGCTTGCATCTCTCTTTCCCACTGGTTGCATCTATATCTTACTGTTCCCATCCCTCTATGTTCACATCTCTCCCTCACTGTTCGTATCTGTATCTTCTATCATACTATCTACTGAGGGTCTTGACAAAGATCATTCTTTCTTTGAAGATTATGGACTGGTGCTACAAATTTCCAAACAAAGAACTGTACCAAATAACAGAAACCACATCACTTTAGGACTACCAACAGCAGCAACAACTAAAATGGATAGCACATGTAATGTGAAAAGAAAATTATGATATAATCAAGATGTCCCGCACTACTTTAAACCAAAGCTTTAGGAAGGAAACCCCAATCAATACTAGAAAGAGGGATAAAAGCAATTGAACTTGAGAAACAAGGAGTTCTCCTAAATAATTGTTTTAAGAGAAAGATTATAAATTTTAACCGAATGCAGTACTGGCTGCTCGGTCAATGAATACCAAATGTTTCCTTATAGGGAAACGGCTAATAATACCAATAGAACAAAAAAGTGCAGGACAATGAATTTGTGACAATCTCCTCACAGACAAAGAGTACTGTAGCATTTGAGATTTGGTTCTGATGATAAATGCTTAGAATAACATGGACAGGATATGTGTCCAATGAGGAAGCTTTCAAAAAAATTAGAACTACAGCTGAAATTGTGCATCTTTGAATGTGTTCTAATTGAGCTATGGTCAGTATACACATACGCGTGTGTGTGTGTGTGTCTGTGTGAAAACAAGAGAGGTACCATTTAAAGTTTCTTGATGTGACTCATTTCCCCAAAATCTGATGAAATTGCAGATTTTTGTTTTTGAAAAGGTTTGGTCAGTACAAAAAGTTTTCAGCGCTCCCCCCTCATACAAATGTGTGTATTCAATTTTTGAAATATCCATCCACCCACACACAGTCTGAAGGTTGCTTAAGTTTTTAAGCTACCAATTACCGTGCAATGTTCATTTGATTTCAACATCCATATCATTTATTTTTACATACACTATCGCAGATATTGAGCACATTTCAACCAGAAATACAAAGCATAATTCAAAACAATTATTGTGCCGATGCATTTGTAAATGTGTGTACATGTGTATATGTATACAGGGCCGGCTCAAGATACTGGCAACAGGCAGTAGTCCAAAGTGCCATCATGTCATGTTTGGAATCTCTAGGAACATTATTATTATTATTATAAAATAAAAAAAATATAATAATGATAATGAAAAATATAAATAAATATTTAAACTCTTTAAATTATTAAAAACAATAAAAATAATAAAATACTCCCAGCATGCAACAAAAATTGTTCCTGCCGGAAATATGGACATCCCACCAAAAGACATTAAATTCTATCTCTTCACAACAAACCTTGATACGGGCAACACATGTCCGACTTATCTGTGATTTGGATTGTAATACTATGGACTAAATTTCTCCCTTTTATCTCACGTACCATATAATAAATGTAATCTAAAAAAAAAAAAAAAATACACACCAATACACGTAAAATAAATAAATTGTATGAAATTAACATACAATTTACCATGCTTTCCCTGTTGTGTACATATTATTTCCTGTCAAGTACGCTTTTATCTCTGTGAAACCCAAGGTTATTTTCTTTTTCTGCTGCTACGAGGTGAGGGAAGCCCCTACAGATCTTTCAAAACTAAAGTTTATAAAAACATACTTGCAGTCGTCCATGACTAAAGACATTAAATTTTTTTCCTATTTTATCAATAGAAAATGATCTTGTAAATAAAATAGGTGTAAAAAGTGCTACGAATAGATTTGCAGATCTAAAGGCAAGAAAAAAAATTTTTTAAGTAGGATAATGAAGGTTTTCTTTAGATGTATATTCTAATAAATTTGTTATTCTACATTTTCAGTTTTTCTCCTGGTGAAAATTAAAAAGAAATTTAACTTTTAAGGGCGCTGAAGTTCATCTTGCCCAGAGTGCCAGCTACCTTAGGGGGTGTCACTGTACTGAGAATTTATGAATTAGCAACAAGTGCTAGACTGGTGACGCGATGGAATTTTAGATGTAACCGTAAGTTCTATGCTAACAGTTTCTTTTCTCGCATTTTTGCTTGTGGAACTCTTCTGGTTCCATGCTTTCCAGCCAAAATTCTGCTTGTATGATGTGAGCGAATCCCCCACAGTTCTTCCAAAACTAAAGCTTATAAAAACATACATGTAGTCATTCATAACTCAAGAAAGATTAAATTCTTTGACTATTTTGTCAATAGAAGATGATTTTGTAAAGATAGGTGTAGAAAAGATTTGCAGATTTAAAGGTGAGAAAAATGTTTTAGGTAGGATAATGAATGTTTTCTTTAGCTTGCATTAAGTTGTATATTGTAATAAATTTGTTATTCTATATTTTCAGTTTTTCTCCTTGTGAACATTAAAAAAAAAAAAAAAAAATTATACTTTTAAGGGCACCAAAGTTCAGATTGTCCAGGGTGCCAGCAACCCTTGGGCTGTCACTGCCTCTTAGGTAGGAATGAAAAATCGTATTGGTAACTCAAAACACACTTTTTATGGGAAAAATTTATTTAAAATTTGCAGGTAGGTGAGGCATTCACTGTTGAATCAACAAGGGTCTGACCATCACCGACAGATTTTACTTTTCAAATTTGGTACACATAGAGCTTTGTGATAGAAATTGAATGGTACCTATTTTATATCTATAGGTCAAAAGGGTTCCAGAGATACGACCCTTTGGCTTTAAAAAAAAAAAAAAAAAAAAAAAAAAAAAAAAAATTAAATTATTTTCCTATTTTGTCAAAAAGTCATCTTCACTATTTACATAATTCAAACTATTGTACGCTCCAGCCCTCTTCAGGTAGTTGGAATGTCGAACTGAATCCTTTATTTCGCTCGCTGGGGTAGACTGTTCTATTTCCACGTGCCATGTTTATCAGTTATCTCCTAATTCCCCTCTCCAAGTTCTCCACTGCCTTAACCAGGTATTGAACTCACACTCTTTGGGTTCTGTCACTTTAAAACTGAGAACAGTCTACTCCAATGTGTGAAATAAAGGGTTCAGTTCGATATTCCAACCACCTGAAGAAGGTCAGAGCATACAATGGCCGAAACATTGTAATAAATATGTCAACAAAGATGGGGACAATAGTCCGAATAATGTAAATAGTGTACATAATACCCCATCTCAGAAATATATACAGATACCAAAAAAAACTAGTTTCAAAGTCAGAGACTAGCTTTCTGTCCATATTACAGATACAATTAAGACAGTTGTTTAGCTTAAAAGCTCCCCTATTCCCCTTGATTGTCAACCAACCATCGGAGCAGGGAAAGTCGAGAAATGTCAAGATGAATAGCAATAGGACAAAAGGTCAATAAGTGAATATCTCACACTCCCACACACATTATATACAATATACAGAAATTTAAAATGGTTAAAACTCTATAAATTATTCTAATTAAAATTTTTAAGAAAATGGAAACAAGTCTTGTAAAAATTCCTTATTCAACAAACATTTTCTTAAGACAATGGAGTGTCTATCTTATTCATAAAAGCAATTAAAAGCTTTTCTAATTAAATGATGTCATTTTTGTTTTTATTTTATGATTCAGTAGATTTTTGGAAACTGGCAGTCCTGGTTTACAAAAAAAAAAAAAAAAAAAAAAAATTGATAATTTAAATTCTCCAAAGAGGTGTGGGTGTAACTAAATATAAACATGGAGTGATACAAAATTTAATTTCTTGAAATTTCATAATAAAAAAATTTTTTTTACCAAGATTTTCTAAACAAAAAACATTTCAAAAATAATTGCAAGAATTTCAAAATCAATGCCTTCTACAAAAAAAAAAAAAAAAAAAAAAATCAACCAGAATTTCAAACATTTAAAAAAAAAAAAAAAAAATCAAAAGCTTTCACGGTAGAGTAAAGGATAATGGCTCAGATTGAGGAAATGGAGAGAAGAGTTCAAATTCCAGTCAGATCCATTACATTCACTTCTATGCTAATACCTTTGGTAAAGGCATGAATCTTTCTTCTCCCCCCAGCTATGGGTAAATAGCAGGACAAACCAGGTTCTATAGCCTTGCATGGCAACTGGTCTACCATAGAAACAAATGGCGACCTACTGCAGGAAAAATTCTGCCTCGTTAGTCAGGTATCGAAAGATACATGATCACTTAAGTCTGACTAATCAAGATTTGCCGATAAAACTGTTTTTAGTTGGGACATTTTTTCATCATGGCATGCTCAATTTTTGAGTAAGCAATTAAAGTGAATGAAGATTTTAAATTTTTATATATCATCAAGGGTAGGATTAGAAATTCAAACGATAGCAGCTTGTTTTAATATAAAAATCAGCTTCTTTTAATATAATTTTACAATATAAAATCAGCTTTTAATAAAAAAAAAAAAAAAAAAAAAAAAAAAATTGTCCACTTACTCTTAGTTTTTTTTTTTTAACTAACCAATTTCACATCTTATTTAGGGCAAACATATGTATTTTTGAAAGAATGGATTTGTTTGTTTATCAGCATATCAACTCCTCCATGGGTCATTTAATACTCTTGAGATAATTAGTAATTTTATTTACAAAAATGTATTGCTGGTATTTTATCAATAAATATATTCTAATACTTTCATAGTGTTTTGTCACCAGTTTTTTTTTTTTAGGGGGGGGGGTAAACTATTTGCCCATAATTGGGACTCTAAAGAGTGCTACCACCCCAGATCAGCATGGACCTGGGGACAACAACAATTAAGAAGTGGTTTCACGTTCTTCAAAACATCTCAATCAGAGGCCTCACTGCCAGATGTAGTCCATTGTCATACCCAGGACAGAAAGAACGGATTTACAAAGTTTTAATGAGAAATGGAAACAAAATAGACACTTAAACTTAAAATCAGAGAAAGACAATTGAAAAGTCTAGGGAACTTAATGAGGAAAGAAGACTTAGAGAATTTGATACTCACAGGACAGATTGGTGGCAAGAAGTGAGACAGAGGAAACACCGCATAACCTACCTAGAGAGCTTGGGTAACTGGTTGGCGGAATGGGGATTAGGTGAAATAGCAAAAACACAAACATTGCTCAGAACAGCTAAAGGGCAAAAATTTTTTAACAAACTATGATCGCCCACGTCCTGGAGAAACGGCACATATTGAAAACACTGAGTAAGCCCCCCTCATCAACCTCATAGGGAAATATTTGCTGATCCAATTAAAAGGTTACCTGTGAGCGATTACTTTTAAGCAGTGGTAGGTGTATATACAGAGTGGTCCGAAAATCTTGTCACCCCCTACATAATATAATTTTCTATTTCAACGTTCCATGGGATATGGTCATCAAGGTGAGAGTTTCACACGAACGATACCAGAATATCCATCTGTTGAAAGATGCCGTTCGGAGAGAGCCTTTGCAATACTCAACAAAGTACAGCTTCGTAAAATGGCTTGGCATCATTTTGTACAAAAAAAAAAAAAAAAAAAAAAAAAAAAAAAATATTGATTGTGTTCATACAGACCTTCAAGATATGGGACAGTGTCAGTGAAAGTGAATAAACTGAAACCAGTACATGTGCTTTGTGATTACTGTATTACTTGTCCGTCTATTGTTCTCATTACTTTTTGGTAGGGGGTGACAAGACATTCGGACCAGCCTGTACAATTCTGGACAGGAAATGGGGGATTGATTTTCTATTGTTATTAAGTACTAAATTGATCCCCTATAAAATGATTAATATACAATTTATACATATAGTAATATATAATTTTTCCTGAACAGGAAATGAGGGATCAGTTTTCTATTATTATTATAAATAGTAAATTGTTCATTATAAAAAAAATGATTAATAATTCACAGGGTGTTCCGAAAGTCTTGTCACCTATACATAATATAATTTTCAATTTCTGATGGCATTCGACATCAGACCTTGTCGATGTGTGACAGTGTCAATGAAAGTGAATAAACTAAATCCAGTACATGTGCTTTGTTATTACTGTATTACTTGTCCGTCTATTGTTCTCATTTACTTTCGAGTAGGGGGTGACAAGACTTTCGGACCAACCCGTACTTTTCAAAACAGCAGTTCCAAAAACTGTAAAGTAGTAAAGATATTCGCTGACGAAGTTATTTAAACTGTAATGTTGGTAGAATATTATTAAATTTTTAATACGAAATTTAAAAAAAAAAAAAAATTTTTTCAACGTTCTAAGCTGCGCCCTTTTTATTTAGAGGTTTCAGTTTAAAAAAGTTTATTTTTCATATAAATAAAATATCAGTTCTACTACCTATCGTCTATTTTCTACTATGATATTTTTTTTACTATTCATTTTCTACTATTGACCAACTGTTGGAAACATGAAATACGTTAGGTTTAGAGCAGTGGATCTCAACCTTTTTTTACCCATGGACCCCTTTCCCCTTCTTTTTATCTTGGTGGACCCCTTCATAGCTATTGGACATAAGAACAATTTTCTATTCTTCACTAATATAAATTTTAAGGTTTTAATTATCAAAGAAATAGTATACGATTAAGCTTTATTTTTAAATGAAAACTAATTTAATACAAATAAAATATTCTACTATAATTATAATAATAATTATTATTACTATTTTTAATTAACACAACAATTGAGTTTTGCCTGTGGACCCCTGGAAATATTACATGGACCCCTAGGGTCCATATAGACCCCGGTTGAGAACCACTGGTTTAGAGTTCCTCAGCATAAAGTTTAGGCTGAGGGGTCCGTTAAGATTAAAAAGGCAGAGAACTGGTTATGTTAAAAAAACCCTTAATTTGTTTACAAAAAAAATAATATCAAATAGTAATTTTAAAGTTTGATAAAAACTGATTTGATGTCATTTAAAAAATAAAAATAAAAGAAAAGTAAAAACAGGTCATCATCGTTTTTTCTAAGCATTTTTGAGAAGTTTTGAACCCCCAGCAATAACGAGTGCATTGTCATTTTTAAAGTAACGGTAGGTTTGGTGCGATTATTAGCTATTTAGCACCATAATATCTTAGGTTCTTTTCTTATTAAAATAATTTTTCATTTCATTCTTTAAAAAAAAAAAATAAAAAAATAAATAAAATAAAAAAATAAATAAATAAAATAAAAAAACTACAAAATTTCATCTTCTGACGTCAGCGCATATGTATTTATACTGAAATAATTTATTTAAAAATAATTATTTCTTTATAATAACAATAACAAGCCAATGCTACAGTTGCTCTTCGTTTATAAACCCAGAATTAATTACAACCTTTTTTAATTTTTATTTATAATAATGACCGTTCATCCAATTCAAAGCCAAAGTGGCACTCAAGGCAGAGCATTACCGTGTCGTGTTGTAGGAGAGTAAGAAAAGACAAGAAGTGAAAAGGTCATCATGTTATACAGGACAGGAAGTGAGGAGAGATAACGATTTTTAACCCTGGACTTCAAGAGGTCAAGTTTGTGGTGACTGGGGGGGGGAATCATCATCTTGCCAGCAGTTAATTTTAATTAATTCAACTTCCGGACCGGTTCTGACCAGCCTGGACAAGATATGACCAGCGGCCAGAGTGAAAACACACGGGTCCCCACGTAAAAAAACTGACCTTGTGTCACAAACTGACTCAGCCGGGGTGGGTTCGGGTGTCAAGTAAATCTTATTTCTAAACAGAAAAAAAAAAAAATGTGGTTTTAGTCTTTCTTTCTTTTCCGTTCTAAGTTGTCCCTTTTAGTTTTATTTATTCTAAAAGCCTCATTTCAAAAATATTTTTAGGTTTTCATTTCACTCCTTTTAGAGAAAAAAAAATCCATCTTCTGACGTCAGTATATATGTCACTAAGTTGTTGTTATACACACACATTTTATAATATATATTTTTAAAAATATGATTCCAACGCTACATAAGTGTTCTCATTTTTCAAAACAAGAGCCGAAAAAAACTTCAATTATTTGAATTAATTAAATTGAATTAAAGTACCAAGCTCTGTTCCATCTTCAAGCGAAATTTTTTTTTGGAATAACTTATTCTTGAAATTTACGCGTTTTATAAGCATATTCATTATTGAAATTAAAATTACTATGGTAACAGCTAGAGCAATTATTTAAAGAAAAGGGGCGTAAGGGTTAATAATTTGTATCAATATCTCCGTTACATTCAAAGGAAAATTTCGCTTGACGATAGAAGAGAACTTAGTACTTTAATTTAATTCAAATAATTATATTGAAGTTTTCGGCTCTTGTTTTGAAACATGAGAACTCTTATGTAGCGTTTGGAATCATTTTTAAATAAATAATTATATTTATGCTCTACTTTTGTATCGAGCACTATTTTAAAAAATAATAACAAAAATACTAAAGAACTTTGGATTATTTACCTAACGAGTTCTTTCCTATTTTCTATATATTTTTTACACATACATACATACATACCCCTCAGCTAAGAATAGTTCTTTCCCTCTGGCCTTTTATTTTAATTTTGTTCCTTACCGATTCACTATCTGAAAAGTATATAGAGTTTATGTATGAATGACCAGCCAGGTATCCTGACTGAATAAGATTAAAAAAAAACAAGTCTACTACCAAACCAAATACTAGAAAAACTTGACGGGCGAATACAAGATGTTTATGTCTTCCATACCACAAGAAGTTTTACTGATGAAATCAAGTGACACTTTTCCTGGGCGCCTCGAGAAGCTGTTCATAAAATCTGGTGCCCAGATCGAATTTTAAATAAATCTGCTTGCTAAAAATGCTTTCCTCTTGTAAAAATTATGGTTAATATAAGTATTTTAAAATGGGGAGTGACTTTTCATTCAGTTACCCTCATTATGAATATTAGTCAGAGAAGTTATTTTTAGATTTAAAGAGAGTGCGTGTTTGTTTAATAATTCACTACTTACTCCATTCATTACTTTTTACACTACAGGCACCTGTACATTTTTTTTAGTCAAGTTCACGAATTAGCCGGAGATAAAAAGGCATATGATGAAGAAAAAAAAAAAAGTGCCCAAAATTTGAAAAATAGGTTTTATCGTCAAAATCTTTCTTTACGTTAAGAAAAAAAAACGAAAAATGTTTTTGATTTAGTAATTTTTTTCCCGTTCATTTTAGAATATTTGAGATTTTTTTTTATTAAAAATCTTGTTTCTCTTCTTGCATCAGCGGACGGACTATGAAACAGTAAATATTGGCGTTTTTTTTTTGTTTTGTTTTTTGTAGCGAGACATACATTGAAACTTGAAAGTTAGGTTTCAAAGTTTAACACAAGTTGCGTGTGCAAAATGTACGCATGCTATAGCGTTTATTTACCGAGCTAAGTTTGGAACAAGGCTACAAGAATGGAAGACCCAGTGGGGGTCGAAATCACTAACCACTTCGTGATAATACCAAAAATACACTGGTTAAAACTTTTTTTTTTTTTTTTTTTAGGAGAAAGAAAACATACATAGACAACTAAATTTTTAAACTTCACCCCTCATGAGACTAAGAACGTTTATTTCAAAAAATAAAATACATTTACAATTACGTAGTTAATAAGTAGTTTGTGTGTACGCAAGTTTTAGTTTTTGACTTCATACATGGCTTTTTTCCGTTGTTTATTTATTTATTTTTTTTTGGTGGAGTTTTAAAAACTAGTGATATATCGCACGTTTGTAAAACTGAGTATGGTTTAAAATCTAGTAAGCCATGTTCGTAAAAAGAAAAAAAAGGCATATAGAAAAGAATTTAAAAAACCAAGTCTACTATATACCAAACCAAAGACTTTAGAAAAAATAGATCAAAGATTTTTGAAAAATTTTAAACTAGTACTTACCCTCAAACAAGATTCAAAACGGCAAAAAAAAAAGTTTCAAAAGAAAATAAAAAATAAAAAAAAAAGTACAGTAGTTAAGTATTAAAATTTAAAAGTAAGACATCTCGCCTAACCAACTTTAACTAGCTTTAAAAAAAATCTTGTAGTTTTAAATAAATAAACCTTTAGACTCAAGTGTATTTTTTCAGAGCAAGCGACTTTCTCCGACTACTACGTTATAAAATAAGACCCAGAAAGTAAAAATGTATACTAAAATTAAAATATATATATATATATATATATATATATATGTGTAAAAATAGCCTCGACACATTTTTAAGCAGAAGACAACCTTTAAGAACAAGTAGTAGATAAGACTTAAAAAACATTTTTGTTAAATGAAGCAACAGTTACGTCTCGATTGACTATTGACACAACTCAGGGTTTGTTTTGTTTTTTTGTTTTTTCGACGTAAAAATTAAAGCAAAAACATTAAAATACTACCAAAAGCTAATTTATGGTTGAAATTATACTAAATGGCAAAACATAGGGGCGGAAAATATATAAATACATACGTATTATTAATTTTTTTTGACCGGTGAGCGACAGGTTTGAAAAAGCCCACTCTATGCCGAGCACTAAAAGGAGTGCTTTTGAGAAGCGACAGAAAAACTGAGAATAGGGCGCATTTTTTTCTTCTTTTATTTTAACCAATCAAATTCGTTGCTCAAACGACGGATGGACAGAGAAAGAAGAAAGGCTAACCCCACCTCCCACCTCATTCTCCTCCAGCAAGTACTTTTTTTTTTTGTGTTTGATATTTGAATCTTCTGTGACAAACCAAGAGTTTAAATCTGACTGGGCGATGGCGGTGGTAATAAAATTAAAAGAAAAGTGCTGGGTGGGTGAGAATGGCTGCAAGTTTTATGGATCTCGCCTGAGACCTACATTACGATTATTAGTGAGGGAAAGTTTATGTATAAGTGGAGAGAGAAAAAAGAAGAGAAAAGAAGAGAAAGAGGAAAGGAAAAAGAAAGAGAAAAGAAGAGAAAGAGGAAAGGAAAAAGAAAGAGAAAAAAAGAGAAAGAGGAAAGGAAAAAGAAAGAGGAAAGGAAAAAGAAAGAGGAAAGGAAAAAGAAAGAGGAAAGGAAAAAGAAAGAGGAAAGGAAAAAGAAAGAGGAAAGGAAAAAGAAAGAGGAAAGGAAAAAGAAAGAAGAGGAAAAGACAAAAGAAAGAGGAAAAAGAAAAAATAAAGAAATATTTTTCTACGTGACCAAGAAGACCAGACGGTCTCATTTCCAAATATGGCGTAGGAAGATTATGCTACGCCATTCTGTCTTGAAAACTAACATAAGAAATTCTCAGGCAAACATCATCGAGCAAAAGGCGTTTCATTCCTTTTCGGTATCTTTAAGTCTACAACAACAGCAACAACGACGACAACGTTTGTCAAGTTTGACATTTGACCCCCAAAGTCAAGAAAGTTTGAAGACAAAGATTTTATAAGCAGCACATGGTACCAAGGATCTTTTTGACCGTATTGTTCATAAGAGAAACTTTCAAACGAGGTGAGAAATTGGTTAATGCAATGATTCTTCAGAAATGTCCCCCCCATCCACAACTTTATTTATTTTTTTTTTTTTTTGTGACAGAAATAGGAATTTGCTTTTGGGAGAAAAATATAGTAAAGCTACCCCAAAAGTGTCGATAAAGATATTCAAAAGAACGGGCAGGTCAGGCCATACTTGGGTGTTGAAGAACTGGGGACGTCTCGGAGTAAGGGAGAGGCGGCAAAGAACGATGCCACGTAGTGTGAAGGTGAGGGGTAGCAGGCGAACGAACGGTCCCACGTAGTGTGAAGGTGAAGGGGAGCAGGCGGACGAACGGTCCCACGTAGTGTGAAGGTGAAGGGGAGCAGGCGAACGAACGGTCCCACGTAGTGTGAAGGTGAAGGGGAGCAGGCGAACGAACGGTCCCACGTAGTGTGAAGGTGAAGGGGAGCAGGCGAACGAACGGTCCCACGTAATGTGAAGGTAGGGGGAGCAGGCGAACGAACGGTCCCACGTAATGTGAAGGTGAGGGGAGAAGGCGAACGAACGGTCCCACGTAATGTGAAGGTGAGGGGGAGCAGGCGAACGAACGGTCCCACGTAATGTGAAGGTAGAGGGAGCAGGCTAATGAACGAACGGTCCCACGTAATGTGAAGGTAGGGGGGCAGGCGAACGAACGGTCCCACGTAATGTGAAGGTGAGGGGAGCAGGCGAACGAACGGTCCCACGTAATGTGAAGGTAGAGGGAGCAGGCTAATGAACGAACGGTCCCACGTAATGTGAAGGTAGGGGGGGCAGGCGAACGAACGGTCCCACGTAATGTTAAGGTAAGGGGGAGCAGGCGAACGAACGGTCCCACGTAATGTGAAGGTGAGGGGAGCAGGCTAATGAACGATGGCACGTAATGTGAAGGTAGGGGGGAGCAGGCGAACGAACGGTCCCACGTAATGTGAAGGTAGAGGGAGCAGGCGAACGAACGGTCCCACGTAATGTGAAGGTAGGGGCAGGCTAATGAACGATGGCACGTAATGTGAAGGTAGGGGGGGCAGGCGAACGAACGGTCCCACGTAATGTGAAGGCGAATTAGACGTCATTAAGAAGTTGGGGTGTGTAGAAGGAAACGTACGATGCCTCTTAATGAAAAGTGGGGTGGAGCGGGAAAAAGCGGCTGCCCATTGAGAAGTGGAATGGTGTTGGAAACAAACGATGCCTTTTTGTTAGAAGTGGAGTGGTAGGGGCGGGAACGGACGATGCATCGACAAAATGCACCATCGACAAAAGACTTTTGTTTTTGCAAGACAACATTGTTAAATGTCATTGGCCGAGATTTTTTTCCCCTCAAAAAATGATATCTACTTATTCTGTATACAAGCATTGTATTTCAAATTCCATTCAGTATCATAAAATTTAAACATCCATTCTTACCTGGCTTTTAAATAAACCAGACAGGTAACATATTTTTAAAATAGCGAATATTAATTAATTAATGATATTCAACAAGGATGTCAACATGAATAAAATCAGGCAGCACATGAATTACGTATTCATTGTTAGTTTGTCCAAACTTTTCTTAGATTAAAACTTATATAATAAATTTGAATTTTGTGTGCTAACAACAGACACCTTCTCCAACTAGTGGGCGGCATGAGATGTGACTTATCATGAGGCGTGCCGTGCAGCTAAAAAAATAAAATAAACATTACAGAAGACGATACGCGTAAACATTTTGCTTAATTTCGATTTTTTTTCCGGTAAAAAAGTCCACTTCGTCTCCGGAAAAAAAAGAAAAGAAAAGCCGAGTTTCAAAAAGACGGTTTTTCTGTTGACACCGCTACTATTTTAACTACATTTACACCTCGGCAATGTTTATTGTTTGAAAAAGCGATAAAAACAAAAAAAAAAAAAAACAAACTAAAACTTAAATATATGAAAGTGAATTTATACATTTTCTTTGTTCTTGAGAATTGACGACAAGCATAAACACAAGGACACATGGCACAATGGATAAAACAGGACCCAAAGAGTGTGAGTTCAATACCCGGTTAAGACAGTGGAGAACTTTCAGAGGGGAATTAACATGAGATAACTGATAACTGACATCCATTAAACATGGCACGTGGAACTACAACAGTCTACCCCAGTGAGTGAAATAAAGAGTTCAGTTCGACATTCCAACCATCTGAAAAAGGCTGGAGCGTACAACGGCCGAAACGTTGTAATACATATGGCGACAAAGATGCGGACAATAGTCCGAATAATGTAAATAGTAAACATAAGCACTATTTATTTATTAGATGTTAAAACCTAACTTTTTTTTTCTCACTGAAATCAACAAGAGTCCTTTGTCTCTTCACGCGATCAAAGTCCGTTATTTATAAGGAATTAGCAGAAGACGTTGAACCCTTCTTTCTTTCTATCTTTTTCTTTTTTCAATGAAACCAAGTAGCGTCACTGATAAGTCTTCTTTTTTTTTTTTCACGCGATCAAAACGGAATAGTCCGTTATTTGGCGGGGCGTAACGGTCGTGCGAACTAACGAAGTGTGGGGGGGCAAGCACAATTAAAATAGGTTACTATACAGTACACACAATTCGGAAATTCAATTTTTTGTAGTTGTACATGCTACTTAAAGTAGCAACAGATTTCCTTAATGACGTTATTTGATTTTGAAGGATGGTTGGTATGCGTGTCATTTGCACTGGCGTAACACGTTTGTAAATCTAAAAGCGACTTGCAACCCGACTCGTTTGAAGTGCTTCAGAGTGTTATTAATGTTTTTTGCTGATTGTAATAATGTAAGCAACACATGCCTGCCATTGAAAATGGATCTACAACTTTTTTTTTTTTTATATGCCAAGTCCATTCAGTTCATGTGTGATTATTGCCTTCCACAGCTTCCTGTCTTTTATTGCTATCAATAACCTTTCACTTGCTCTGCCATACATTCATTTATTTTTCTTTCTTTTATCAATAGTGTCTTTAGAGATACGTGCATTTATATAAGCAGTGTAGACACTGATGTCAACATCGATTGGAGACAGTCGGTTTCATGCCTGAACGTAATCTTCGGCCGGAAGTTTGTGTTCAAGCATGAAACAGACTGTTGCCACTCGGTGTTGACATCAGTATCTGATCAGACCAAAAATGGTGCATTGCTGACATGTCTGGGCTGGAGTTATCCAGTCCTTATTTTCTTGCCTTGATAGTTTAAAAGCGTCTATGCGGCCTTGTGGGTGATGACATTCCTCCCTCTACAGCTCCATTTCTACAGACGAACCGTCTCGAACCGCTCGGTGTTTTATTGCTATTTCCATGGCATGTGTTCTGATAAGCTACATTCCTTGGTCCCACTCGCCATGCCACGTCCACAAGAGTGAATCATCCCCATTCCTTTCGGATTCCAATAGTAAGGAGGAAGTTCCATTTGGACAGCTTCTTCCCTAGAACTACTGCTTTGTAGAACAGACTACCAACATGATGTTTTCCCAATCACTACAATCTTGACCTCTTCAAGTCTAGGGTTAACCTTTATCTTTTCCTTTCGTATTCCAATACTAAGAAGAAAATTCCATTCGGATAACTTCTTCCCAAGAACTGCTGCTTCCTGGAACAGACTCCCGGGAGGAGGTTTTCCAAATCACTACAATGTTGACCCCCTCCAAGTCTAGGGTTAACCGTTATCTTTCCTGGATAACTCAATGAACTCACTTCTTGCTTTTGCTTACGCTTATACAGCACTACACAGTAGCCCTCTACCTTGATCGGCTCTTGGGCCTTGTCTTGGGTGAACATTATTATAAAAAAAATTCTTTTTCAAGATATGCAAAAAAATGAGAATGCATCCATATGAAGGACATAAGTCTATGTACAAAAGTCGGTTGAAAAATTTAAATTCAACATCAATCGCCATCTTCTGGCTTCCCGAAACCTGTTTTTTTATTTTCTTTTCTCTTCACTAAAGTCTTCTCGTTCTCTTTCACTCCCAGTAACCCCTTGCGTCTTAGTGGCATTATCGCCGTCTTCTGTCTTCCTGAAACCTGTTCTTTTATTGTCTTTTCTCCCGACTAAATTCTTATTCTCTTCCACTCACTTTCATGCTTAGAAAAAAAGGCATCAGTCTTCTCCCCCATCTATGGGTTAAATAACAGGTTAGACAGGCCTGTCTAGTCGTAAGTAGCAACCAGCTGAACAGAAGGAAAACTCTGAATTCCAACCGTAATGAAGGCAACAGAAAACCTCTTCGCTATCTTTGAATAAGTGGCAGTACACAGATAAGGAAAAGGAACCCGTGGAGAGCCATTATCGTCTGCATCCTGAAGAGACAGATCACTTAAAGAAAAACTTAAATATACAATCTAACCCAAGAAAAGGCCAGTATTTCGAATGCTCGTTTTCCAGCTTCTTGCGCAACATAATCTTCCAACTAATCAACCAGAGCGTAGTTTGGACAGCCAGAAAGTAATGGAAAGTTTGAAAACTAATGGCCGATCTTAATAAAAGAACGATCAAGGTTGACAATATTTGTAACAGCTTTGGTCAGTTTCCGATATGTCCAAAAACTTAAAAACTACTATCGTGTCATACCATTGAGATTTCGACAAAATATTGGGGAGAGCATAGGGAATGATGGATTCATGCCTTTACCTCGGAGTTTCAGGCACAACATAAAAGCACACATAATCGCACACCAACCACACACCGAAAAGATTTTATCACAAACCAGAAAGGGAGCAAAAGAGGTTCAATTCTTGTTCTTTTCTTAAAGCCCAGAATGTCTGTTTACGTAATGGCGTCGACATTAATGTCGGCAAAAATCGCCAGGCTGGTTCTGGTAAGAGAATTTATAGTTGAGAACCAACACCTTTGTCAGTAGTTTTATCTGTCTCTTCGGCTAGGTTTATATGTGTGTGTGTGTGTATTATATATATATATATATATATATATATATATATATATATATATAGAGAGAGAGAGAGAAAGGAAGTAAGGCAAATACAAGGTGACTGACAAAAAGGGTAAGACAAACAGAGAAAGAGAGAAAGACGAAAAAAAAGGGAGACAGAGAAAGAGGACAAAATGAAGACAGAGAGAGAGAAAGAGGACAAAATGAAGACAGAGAGAGAGAAAAGACGACAAAATGAAGACAGAGAGAGAGAGAAAGACGACAAAATGAAGACAGAGAGAGAGAGAAAGGCGACAAAATGGAGACAGAGAGAGAGAGAAAGGCGACAAAATGGAGACAGAGAGAGAGAGAAAATGAAGACAGAGAGAGAGAGAAAGGCGACAAAATGGAGAGAGAGAGAGAGAGAGAAAAATGAAGACAGAGAGAGAGGCGACAAAATGGAGAGAAAATGGAGAGAGAGAGAGAGAAAGACAAAATGAAGACAGAGAGAGAGAGAAAGGCGACAAAATGAAGACAGAGAGAGAGAGAAAGGCGACAAAATGAAGACAGAGAGAGAGAGAAAGGCGACAAAATGAAGACAGAGAGAGAGAGAAAGGCGACAAAATGAAGACAGAGAGAGAGAAAAGGCGACAAAATGAAGACAGAGAGAGAGAGAAAGGCGACAAAATGAAGACAGAGAGAGAGAACAAAATGAAAAATGAAGACAGAGAGAGAAAAAGGCGACAAAATGAAGACAGAGAGAGAGAAAGGCGACAAAATGAAGACAGAGAGAGAAAAAGCGACAAAATGAAGACAGAGAGAGAAAGGCGACAAAATGAAGACAGAGAGAGAAAGGCGACAAAATGAAGACAGAGAGAGAAAGGCGACAAAATGAAGACAGAGAGAGAAAGGCGACAAAATGAAGACAGAGAGAGAAAGGCGACAAAATGAAGACAGAGAGAAAGGAGACAAAAGGAAGAGTAAGGCGACAAAAGGAAGAGAAAGAGAGAGAGAAAGACGACAAAAGGAAGACGGAGAGAAGGACAACAAAAAGAATACACAGAGAGAAAGGTGACAAAGGGAAGTTAGTGAGAGAAAGAGAGAGAGAAAGAGAGAATATTTTACCAATGTCTAAATCCAAGTTTTCTCAAGCAGAAAATGTAAACTTTTCAATTAATTTTAAAAAAAATAAATTTACCCTTCAGACACGTGGCACGAAGTACAATTTTCTTGCAAATCCATTAATTTAATATCCCTTGAGTATTACTTTTTTCATCTTGAATAAAATCTCATTTTTGCACGTGGCTGCAAAAATCAATGGACACTGAATGGAGGTTGAAGTTATAGATTGTTTGTTTTTGTTTTCATGAAATCAATTTTTAAAATAAGTTGACCCCATGCTCCAGATATCTAAAGGTCCTAGGGATCAGGAAGTTCAACATTTTAATTTAAAGTGTCTTGCTATGTAAGTAAAATATGACTTTAAAATAATTACTCGCATGTTAGAAACTAAAATATATGGAAGATCATGCGGCCAAAATAGTTATTTAATAAAACTAGCAACAACAAACGTCGTTTTAGGCGCCGCCAATTTTTAGAGTTGCAAAATCGTTTCTTTCTTTGAGAGATTTTGGATTTGCCGTAAAATTGTGTTAGCGAAAAAGGAGCAAAAGAAAATATGGAAGACCCGAAACCCCTAATGATCCTCGACTACAACCATCACTGATTATGTGTGTGTCAGATCATCTGAGAGATGTATTTCACAGGAAAGTATAAAAACCTACACTTATTTCTGTCTGGGTCCCTATGACAGGGGTCGATAACCCTTTGGCGAGGGCGGGCCAGAAAGCACTGTAGTGTCTCGGAGGAAGGTCATGATATCAAATATACTATAATAAACTGTCTCGGCTTCAAACCGCTCCATCCAGGAGGCTGTATTGGTTTGGAGGTTTGAAGAAAAAACAGCGATGTTATATTATTTTTTTAAACGAATTTACCCCAAGCAAGGTAGTAAAGTCAATAAAATGCAATAAGAATGTTCGAGAATATGATAAAAAAAAAAAAAAAAACACTATTAAGGAGAGAGAACAATAAAATAACAGCAATTAAAAAGATAGAAAATAACGAGTTACATTGCATTTAAATATTTGCAGACCAAAGTTAAGGATGGCAAGAAGCCGGAATGTATTTTCACAAGCGAGAATTGCGAGAGAAGAAACAGTTAGCATAGAACTTACGGTTACATCTAGCCATTCAAATGTAAAAATGGTAGGACCTAGTCAGTCTAGCACTGCGCTTAAATTCGTAAAGTCTAGGTACCATAGAGGAAAGTTAATCGGAACAATTGCCATGAAAGCAATTATATGAAAAGCACAAGAAGTCATGCTAGGGCGGTGGGAAAGTGACTGAAGCCGAGATGCCAGATCAGGACAAGTAACAACGCAGGTTCTTTGGATTTTACCAAGAATCTTTAAATATGTAGAAGACGCACCAAACCAGATGTGACAGTAATATTCAATGCAAGGGCGAATGGTAGAATTATAAATATGTAAGATAGTTTCTAGCGAGAAAAATTGTCTAATATGACACAGTGAACGTACTTTCCTAGCAGCAGACTTAATTGATTCAATATAATTTTCATGTCAGCCAAAAAAAAATTAGTCTGAGAATATATATATATATATATATATATATATATATATATATATATATATATATGTATGTATGTTGAAGTTTCTGTCTATATTTCTGAGATGAGGTATTATGTACAGTTTACTATTGTCCTCATCTTTTTTGCCATATTTATTACAACGTTTCGGCCTTTCAGTATCAGTCTATATTTCTGAGATGAGGTATTATGTACACTATTTACATTATTCGGACTATTGTCCTAATCTTTGTCGCCATATACCTGAACAAGGCCGGAGGTACAACGGCCGAAACGTTGTAATAAATATAGCGACAAATGTAAACAGTGTATCGCTAACATTTTTGTCGAGATTTACAAACTACGTTTCGTTCAATTGCGCAAAGCAATCGATGAAATTTGACTAAGTTTATTTGTATGGAAAAATAATTTGACAAAAAACCCCTAATTCGCGGTTTAATAATGCCTTTAATTTTATAGGACTTTGTGGTAAACAATATTTTAAAGAAAATTTCTTTTTTTTTTCTATTTTAACAGCGAATAATAAATTCTTAGGATTTCTTACTCTTGAGCATGCAACATACAATTGGCCATGCGTAAATATTTCTTTCTGGGGCCGAATTCCAATTTTTTGAGGCGATTTGTTTATAGTTCTCGCAAACGCAGAGCGAAAGGGAAACTGGATTCTTGTATATAAAAAGTTAAGATATGCAAAAAACAATATTGCATTTTTATTAAAAAAGTATTTGTTATTTTAATCCTTAATTTGTTTTTTAAATAGTGGGAGTATTTTGTATGTTATACATAATGTAGACGTCAAGTGAGTTACCTGCCAACATGGCTGCCTTCTTCTGTTTTCTTGCAAAGCGAGCCAGCTGAATTTATCTCATTTTATAGGAGAGTGCCTAATACACCAGTTAGGTTGGTCCATTTTGCTAGAATGGACCTGCCCAATACATTTGCATGAGTGGTCTTTATTCACCCATATATTTCTCCATGAAATGACTCAAGTCAGTTTTAGCTTTGACTACACTTGCCTACTTGTGTGTTAGACCACTGGCAAGGTAACCAATATTCTACATGTCGCTGCGAACGGGATCCGATGATTGGCAAGAACTACTTATCAAAATTGGCATTCCCACTGACTCTGCCAGGACCTATGCTGAATCTTTTGTGAAAAAAAGTATTACTAAGGATAGCCTCTCTATTTATAGACCGGGAAATCCTTAAAGAACTAGGTGTCACAACCATGGGACATGCCCTAGCTATCCTCAAACTATCAAATAATAAAACTTAATTTTTCTAAAAACAATGAAAATTTATTGTACTAAGCTACGCACTCAAGTAAAGCCAATCGTACTTTGTACCCACTTGCCTTTACTCCAAAATTTAGGTTCGATCGGTCAATGTATGGCTATTTTAGGGAAAGTGGCGGACGGACGGACTAACAGAATTCACAGAATTTTATATATAGATAGCATTATCAAGGTCTGTTTCTCTAAATTGTTTTACATCTGGATTAAAAAACGTTAAACAGTTCAAAGTTCATTTTTATACATTCGAGCACTTTTTATCTGTCCCTGTCGTTATTATCAAGAATTGTTTTCCGCCCACGAAAACCCGTCCACCTGTAAAGTACCAGGAGAGAACACATTTAGCGCGAACAGATTGTTCTTGTAAATACCATTATCAACACTGAACAGCGTATTAATAGCAAATAGATAAAAAATGTTTTAAAGTATGCTATACTTATGGGTTAAAGTGCTCATTATCAGGGATAGAGCGTATGTAACTATAAAAGTAGACATTGATGTCAACACCTTGCGTCAAGAGCCTGTTTCATGCTTAAACGCAATCTTCAGGTCTGGACATTGCGTTTAAGTGTGAAACAGACTGTCTTCTATGCCTGGTATTAAACATTTTAATCCAAAAATCTAGGATAGGTTGAATCTATATTTTATCGTATATACTAAAGTCTGGACACACAGGAAATCGTATTAACTATATTTTCTTTACCTCCACAGATTAAACATGTTTTTTTCGAAAGAAAAAATAAGGAACTGACTTTTTTTTGAGGTATACTAAAGGAGAAGGTGTACTCAATGAACATCACAGATGCAACACACTTGATTGAACGCATAAAAAGTGAATGTACCAAAATTGACAGCAAAGTGGAGTTATTGCATCGAATTCACGTGAATCTGTAAAGTTCATCACAAAACACGGAAATCATATTAAGATGTTATTTGTTAATATTCCAATTCAATAAAATGTTGGTGAAAACTCCATTTCTTTAAAATATGCATTTTTTACTATATGCCCAGATTTGTGGGACACCATATATATATATTTATACACGTTTCATTAAATAATATAGACAAGTGTTGTCTATTTATTTTATGTAAATTTTGTTCGTAACATCTGATAAGTTTGATAACATTATCATTAAACGAAGAAAGAAATTCACAATATTGATCCATATTTTTTTAATATAATCTAAGCTTTCGGCTTACTTAAGCCATTATCAAAGATGTAAATCACAAACATATTAAACAATATACGGACACGACAGTGATGATAGTCTGTCATTGTTTACATAAATAATCTCTAAGCAACGATAAACACGCGCATATAAGACGCTAGAAGCGAGAATCGCATCGCATCTCATGACGTCACACATGACCACACGAGAGTGAATTGTAGAATGAAGTATGGAAAGCCGTTGGTATAAACCAACGGCTTCTGTTACCAATTATAGACATTTAAGGATATTTGTAGAGATGCCATAATTGATTTTGTTTCGGTTGGGTTTCAACTGTTTGATGTATAATGCTTCAAGTATTTTTAGTTTTTGTCTATTGTTTTCATGTCGAAGTATAGTTGTGTTTTCGACAAGTATTTTACGGAATTGTGTGTGCGGGCAGGCATGTTGTTTTAAATGCCTAAAAATGTTAGTGTTTTCATTAAAATGTAGTGTCAAGCGTCGTGAAAGCGAGTTTGTGGTGTGACCAACATAAATATTATTTAATTCGTTGGAGATAAATTCAAGTGCCCTTTGGGAGAGTGTATAAGCAAAATATTAACTAAGATACAGCAGTAATCACCAAACCAGATGTGGCATTAATATTCAATTCAAGGACGGACGGTAGGCTTATAAATATGCAAGATAGATTCTGATATCTCTTTTGCAGAGAGTAGACCCTCAATGTCGTGGACCCCCTCCCCACACAAAAAAATTGCATACGTAGCCGAAGCATACTTTACCCGCCAAAGATTCATCGTTGCAGCCCAAAGGAAATTCTGTCGGCATTTTGGATAGCGACATGCATCATCCCGGAAGCTGATCCTTTGAACAGTTACAAACTTCCGCGAGAGACAGGCAATGCTGACTGCATTTGAAATGAGAGAGCAAGTTCGAGCATGTTCTCTTCGTAGTGGTAACCATCTCAGGGATGTAATATCCAACTCTTAGATAAGACGTTATTAAAAAATACTTACGCATTTTTATAGACCTTTACCCCAAAAGGCATTTCGTGTACCAATCTGAAGATTCCCATTAGAGTATATTATTATCTAGCTTAAAACCCGCCCTATTGGGCGGGTTTTAAGCTAGGACCTATCGAGGATTCTTGGTTTGGCCATCATCACAATAGCTAAGGAGGAGTAGATGCGATAGGCATCAATAAACTACAGAAGAACTCAAAATTGATCGCTGTATTTAAGTATCGAATTAAATTTAAGCTTAACTTTTAAACGTTCAACGATAATTCTTTTTCTGATACTAAATTTAAAGAAGATTTAGTGTACGTAGATCCTTATTTTCTGTAGAAATAATTATTTTTATTTCATGGATGACAGAAAAGGAAATATAAGATAAAATTAATATACCGTAAAGATAGAAATTAGAATCAGTTATACATTCAGTTTAAGCGTACCTTAAAAAAAAAATAAAAAAATAAAAAAAAAAAGAGATAGACGGTTTGAAACGAATGAAAAAAAGCACCAGCCTTCTTTGAAACCCGGTTTCTGGCGCAGCAGAATCACAATTAAAAAAAAAAAAAAAAAAAAAAAAACAAAAACAAACAAACAAACACAGACTGGTCCGATTTCGCTGATTCGTAGCTCATTCAAAAGCCCCAGAAAAGTTACGTACAGGGATCGATTTTCAGTTCAGATTCAAAGTTGCCAGATTATGCGAGGTTAAAAATGTATGTTAATATATTATACTAACCAATATCGTTGCTTTCATGGTTTAAGGGAGTAACTCTTATTTTCTTTTTGTATCCAAAATTGCAGTGCACGTTTCATTATAAACTGACTTATAAGCCGTCCCATCGGGCTGCGTTTAAGCTAGCTCCTGTGGAGGACTCTTGGTTTGGCCATCATCACAATAGCTAGGGAGGAGTAGATGCAATAGGCATCGATAAACTACAGAATAACTCAAAATTGATCGCTGCATTTAAGTATCGAATTCATGTTTAAGCTTATCTTTTAAAAGTTCAACGATAATTCTTCTGCTGCCACTTAATTTAAAGATGATTTCAGGTATTTTCATTCCGTGAATGACAGAAAAGGAGATAAAATTAAGATAGTGTAAAGATGGGAAAATAGAAATTAGAATTCGTTATACATTCAACATTTGAACAGTTAAAGAAACATATTAGCTAATTAAATAATTATTTCTGAGATGAGGTATTATGTACACTATTTACATCATTCGGATTATTGTCCTTATCTTTGTCGCCATATTTATTACAATGTTTCGGCCCTTCAGTATGTTTATATTTCTGAGATGAGGTATTATGTACACTATTTACATCATTCGGATTATTGTTCTCATCGTTGTTGCCATATTTATCACAACGTTTCGGCCGCTGTACGCTCTGGCCTTCTTCAGGTGGTTGGAATGTTGAACTGAACCCTTTATTTCGCTCGCTAGGGTAGACTGTTCTAGTTCCACGTGCCATGACTAATAGATGTCAGTTATCAGTTATCTCTTGTTAATTCACCTCTCCAAGTTCTCCACTGCCTTAACCAGGTATTGAACTCACAACTCTTTGGGTCTTGTCACTGGATCTAACCGACGCCTCTATCCATTGTGTCCTTAAGTGTGTTTAAAATGAGAGATCGAGCTCGTGTATGTTCTCTTTGTTGTGGCGACCATCTCAGGGATGTAATATCCAAACCGTAGATAATATGTTGAAGTCTTGTATATCAGTTATGTAATAAATATATTTGGTACCCTATGCCATTTTTATAATCAAAGATACTTGCATTATGGGACAACCTATATGTTAGCCTCCAAGAACAGTTTTTCTGTTTCTGAATATTAAAAGAGGATTTTTATTAATACGTCACAGGGAGTCCCCTGTATTTGTGGGGGGTTATGGACCAGAACCGGCCGTGAATAGAATCCGCGAATACATGCAGCTGCCCCCACCCCGCAAAAAAATGTTTACAAGTACCTATTTTGTTTGTTAAAACGCCATATGCCTTAAACTTTCACCCTAAACTCTTTAGAAACATTTCAGACCCTTTTTAAAAACATTTTTGAAAAATAGTATTGGTGACTATACACTTAGTGTAAATTTTCTTTTATACGTACAATAACCATTTTTAATTACGCATAAATCGATACAACCATTGAAAATACTGGATATAATATTTGTAACAAGACAAAATATAAAGTTTAAAACATTTTCTTAAAACAGAACTGTGATGATGCCCCCAGACTTAGCATAAGCCACTTTTCATTTAGTCTGTTAATAATAATAATAATAATGGCATCTATATAATAAATGCCAATGTCAGTGCGTCACGCTTTTAATAATAATAATAATAATGTCATCTTATATATAAAGTACGATGTGTGTGTGTGTGTGTGTCCAAGCTACTGGTCCGATTTGAATGGTTCATAGTTCATTCAAAAGTCCAGCCGTAGCGCCTAACAAAGCACTACGGATGTTTTGCGTTTGTTTTTTTACAATGAAGATGAACAATTCCGCCAATTTTTACCATGAAAATGGACTGTTATGTTTCAAGTCACTTAGGAAAATACTACAAGAATATTTTAAATATGTTCTATCGAAAAAAATACGTGAATCGAGGAAGTTCTCGGCGAATAATTTGTACATTTTTTTCTTCAGAAAAACGCGGGAATATTCGGGGTTTCCATGAACAACAAATACATATGTTCTAAAGAAAAATCCGCAAATGTGTGAAGCCGCGAATGCTGAAACGCGGATAAGCGGGGACTCATTGCATATAGATCAAGTAACTGAACCTGGATTTTTTTTACTAGATGCGTGCTTGTTGGAGGTGGTGAGGGCTAGGTGTCGAATTAGTAAATACATATTTGTAGAGAATCTACATCAGGTGCCTGAACGTGACAGGGTATAAAAGGTTGCATAATTTTACTTCGAAGCAGATCAGCGTGAATAAATTCTATTAAAATAAAGATTAACTTTCTTTAACTGGATGAAGAGAAGAAGACACCTCAAGTAATTACGACACGAGAAAATAAAGAAACTCATTTTTATCTCAGCTCAGGGAAACCTTATCACACATTAAATACACACACACATATATATATATATATATTACTTAGTTGTATGGATGTAAGCATGTAAACCCTGGGTTTAACGCTTTTATGATCCTCAGACAAATTGTTTGAGGATCGTAAAAGCGTGAAACTAGATTTACTTACTTACATCCATACAACTATATATATATATATATATATATATATATATGTGTGTGTGCAAACTCACATCCCTACAAATAAGTATGTTAGCTCTATCACTCTTATTGAGCTCTCTCCGATAAGTACTACACATACACACACGCATATATATATATATATATATATATATATATTTGACCAGACCGAAATCAAGCCAGAGAACGGATATTTTAAGAAAGTGATCAATACACAGTTATAAAAAACTGTAGAGCGGAAAATACAATATATATATATATATATATATATACGGTTATAATAAATCTTTTTTGCACCTAAAAAATTATCGACCAGTAAGTTCGTTTGAAGTTTTTATTTACTTTATATATAAAATTCAGAGACTTCCGTTTGTCCGTCCGTCCGTCTAAAATCCTCTAAAATAGCAATACATTGACCAGTCGAAACTAAAATTGTGGAATAAGTACAAACAAGTAAGGGTTACAAAGTACAATTGGTTTTACTAAGGTGCGTAGCTTAGTACAATAAATATTCATTAATTTGTTTGGTAAAATTAAAAGTTTTATTGTTAAACATACAAAATACTCCCACTATTTTAAAAAAGTAATTTAATGATTAAAATAACAAATACTTATTTAATAAAAATGCAATTTTGTTTTTTGTATATCTTTAAGTTTTGTATACTTCTTCGATTAGTTTGCGAAGCTGAATGAAATTTTAAATTCTCGACAAAAAATGTTGTCGAGAACTTCAACAATAATAAATATTGTGAGCATTTCAACAGGCGTCAGAATATTGCAAACAAACTGTAGTGTGCGCACACACACACACACATATATATATATATATATATATTAGTCAGGACCACGTTGAACACTGATTTATGCCTAACGATTACTATGTGCATGAAGCTCAGATTTGTACTAAAGGTGTAGGAACATATATATATATATATACGTCTAGATTGAAATAGCGCATATTTTATATAAAGTCAATATTGAATTCAACTCGGAGGCCTGATGATTCCTTTAAGATGAAAGTGTCGCCTCTGAGTGTTGACTTCAATATTAACCTTTATATTTACATACGCTCTATCTCTGACATTAAACACTTTCTATAGCACATCTTAAAACTACATTTATATATATATATATATATATATATATATATATATATATATATATATATGTGTGTGTGTGTGTGTGCTTGGGAGCAACCTTTTCTTTTTAAAGATTGTAGTTGGCAGGGAAGCAAGAAATCGGAAGAGAACTCTGCTGTAATTTTTTTTTTTAATTCCCATGTCTAACAAGGACGTAGGTGATCATGGCTCTCCACAGATTCCTTTTATTTTTAATAGAATTGCTTATTCCACTACTAAAAATTAAAGATCACTTATTTTTATTTTAAATCCAAAGGGGCAGAATTCATAAGGACGGAAGAAAGTGATTGACGTTGCAGTTACATTTTTAAAGATTGTAGTTGGCAGGGAAGCAAGAATTCGGAATGGAACTCTGCTGTAATATTTTTCTGACTGCTGCATCTGGCTCGTTCAGCCTTAAAACTGTGAGAGCTAATTGCCAATCTAGTAGCACAATTAAATTCATGCAGTCGAAGCACCAAGGAAGAAAGCTCACCAGAACTATTAGCATGAAAATATTTGTAGAAAAGACAGAAGGAAGCTACACGACGGCGTTGGGAAAGTGACTGAAGTTGATATTCCAGGTCAGGATCGATTACATTATAGACCATTCTTTGAATTTTATTAAGAATTTCGAGATAGGCATGCCAGAACAGATATAGCAGCACGGACGAATAGTAGATTTTTAAATGTAGAAGAGGAATTCTGTTGAGAAGAATTCTCTGGCACGACACAGTGAACTAGCTTTCCGAGCAGCAGACCTAGCAATTGATTCAATATAATCCCTGCCCCTTCATTGGAAAACCTGAGCCCAAAAAGGTGCAGAGTGTTGCTCGCCTTTTTAGTATTCACCGTGCTGATGACAGGCAGAAAATGTTACCTGTATGGATTAAGCCAAACAAAATATTAGGAAACAATAAAATTTCGTTAGAAACAAAAAAACAGAAAAGGATTTGTTTTGTTTTACGGCATATCAACATCAATGGGTCATTTAATGCCGACAACTTTTTTTTTTCCCCTGGTAATATTTTGTTTTGTCAAACATCGATTTCTGGTAATATTTTTTTCCTCAAAAATGTATAGCTGCTAATATTATTTAAAAAAAAATGTATTTCTGGCAATAGCTTTTTTTCTCTTTAAAAATTTATCTCTCGTAATAATTTTTTTTGTTTTTACTAATTTTTTCTGTTATTAAAACCTATTTTTACACTTTCATAATACTTTTTACCTCAGTTTCGGCGTTAACTATTTGCCCATAGCTGGGACCCTAACAGGTGTTACCACACCGGGTCAGGATGGACCTGGGAACACCAGCAATTAAGATGTGGTTCCATGCACCTCAAAACTTCCTGATCAGAGGCCTTGCTGCTGGACGTAGTTTATCGTCTAACCCAGGACGGACCAAAAACAAAAAATCGGGGATAAGATTTCTGGTAGGGGTCAACAGTCATCTAGTAGAATGTTTTTTTTTTTTTGTGAGCAGTTTAGATAGGCAAACACTCTTAGAGAGATTAAGAGATTAAGAATATAACCTGCAAAACGGCGGATAAACCTTCTCATAGAGGTGAACGGTCATCTTGTACAATGGGGTAGACTGTGCCTTCATCTTTCTTTTTATGTGCCATGTCCTTTCAGGACGTAGGCGATCATGGCTCTCCACCTCCTTCTATCCCTTGCAGCCCTCAACAAGTTCCTTCCCTCTGCTTCCTCCCCAGACTACGCTCTGTCATCCACTTGCTTAAGTCCGCCAGCTATGTCACGCGTTGTTTTACCTTGTTTCTCTTACCCTCTATCCGACCTGTGAGTATCAGATTCTCCAGGCCGTCCTTCTTCATTATGTGTCCCAGAAACTTCAGCTGCCTCTTTCTGATGTTACGTATAAGCCTTCCTCTTGTTTGTAACCTATCTAAGACCTCATCGTTGCTCACACGCTCGGTTCGTGATATCCTTAGCATCGTTCTATAGTACCACATCTCTGTCGCCTCGAGTTTCTTTTAGTCGCTACCCTAAAGAAAGACAGAACAGCTCTGTATTCTTTTCTTTGTTACCAAAGAAACCCTCCTGTCTCGCATTTGCTTAGCTTTTGGAATGTGTCCTTGGCCATCCCAATACGCCTACGGATCTCAGTGTCGCACTTACGATTCTAGTGTTCCCGACCTGCAAATCGCATTTCGGGCCCATCCTTTTATTGATGACCATGTATTCTGTCTTCAGGCTTTGTCCTTTCTTTCCACTCTCCGTCGTTACCTTCTCCATAAAACCTGTGAAAGGGTATTTCTGGACGGAGGGCTTCTTAGAGTGAAGTCGGGAGGCCAGCGCAGGGGGGGGGTGCCCCAATCGAAAATAACGCCCACTTCCTGGTGATCAAGGAAAGTGTTCCATTTGGGAGCTATGGTTTATATACGAATGTGAAAGTACCAGATGATTTAAGCGTTTCATTGTCTCGGATAGATTCTGACCTTTGCTTATACCACTGAGTTGTATAGTAGAATGTCAGCCGTTCGCACGGTTCTCACTGTGTGGCAACGGGTCTTGCTGATCAATTAGAAGAGGGAAAAGTAGAGAGAGGGAGAAAAATAAAAGAAAACAGAGAGATAGAGAGTGAGAGAAAAAGAAAAAGGAAGAAAGAGAATGAGAGAGAAAGACAGTAGAAAGGCAGAACAAAGAAAATGGGGAAAGTGAGAAAGGAAAAGAGAGTGATATATATATATATATATATATATATATATGAGAGGCAGAGACAGCGAGAGAGAGTAAAAGATACAGAAAAGAAGTGAGTCAAAGTAAAGAAAGACAAAAATACATAGGGAGAACGAGAGAAAGTAAAAGAGATGAAAAGAGAGAAAGGGAGAAAGGGAGAAAGAGGGAAAGAGGGAAAAGAGAGGGAGGGAAAGAGAGAGGGGAGGAGGGAAAGAGAGAGAGGGAGGAGGGAAAGAGAGAGAGGGAGGGAGGGAAAGAGAGGGAGGGAGGGAGGGAAAGAGAGGGAGGGGAGGAGGGAAAGAGAGGGAGGGAAAGAGGGAGAGAAAGTAAAAGAGCGGGAGAGAAAGTAAAAGAGCGGGAGAGAAAGTAAAAGAAACGACAGTGAGAGACAAAAGGAAAAGTAAGAGAAAAATGAAAAGAAAGAAAGAAAGAAGGTAGGACTGGGATATGTTAGTTAGGAGAAAAAGAAAGAAAGACAGACAGACAGAAAGACAGAGAGAAAGACAGACAGACAGAAAATGGATTGAACGCATTTCGATCTAAAATTTAGACGCGCGCAATCGCCGGTTAGGAATTGACGAAATAGGCAAACGAATTAGTATCTGATAAACTACGCCAGAACCCTGTTCGAAAGAATAAAAAGCTTTCAGTGAATATTTGAAAAAGCGTACAAGAAAAGATGTAGAAGCGGTGGCGCGGCCTGGGTGGGGGGAGGTACGTTGTTATTGTGAGCTTGTTTGTAACAAAAATCTTGGAGAGAGAGAGAAATAAAATAGCAATGACAGTTGAGATTTCGGTAGGAAGAACGAGAAAGAGACCGTGTTAACGACTGCAGTAGAATGAAAAAAAATAAACGGCTGGGAGTGGGTACATAAGATAACATGACGGAAGTCTACTGCGTGTGTAATATTTAAAAGGGGATGTTTCTCCTCGGCGTCTCTTCAAAGCGTTGTCTTTGAGTAAGCTGCAACGTTTTCAGACGAACACACACGAGTACTACATTTCTTTAAAAAAAATAAGCGAAGAGGGGGAAAAAGAAGAAATCTAATTACGCTAAAGTAGCGGTGGTAGCGATTTGTGTAACTCGTGATTTATTAAACAAATACGTCAAAGAATTCATTCATTCTAATGATGAGAGAGAGAGAGAGAGAGAGAGAGAGAGAGAGAGAGAGAGAGAGAGAGAGAGAGAGAGAGAGAGAGAGAAAGAGAGAGGAGAAAAAAAAAAATTCTGGCAAAAAAAAGAAAACAATAAATGATAGTTGTATTGCATAGGCGAGGTTTCGACTTTTCTTATCACTGCTCGACTGTTGCTTCGTTGGGCTTTTGTCATTTTTCTGCGCAAACGAAATTTTTCTTACTGTAAAAGTAGGGGGAGGAGATGACTGAACAGCGAATTTATATCGCAGAGGGGAAGATGGAGAATGAGAGAAAAGAAAATAGAAAGGATAGGGGAGAGAGAGAGGGGGGATGAGAGAGAGAAAAGAGAAAAAAGGGTTGGAGAGAGAGAGAGAGAGAAAGAGAAAAAGGGTTGGAGAGAGAGAGAGAAAGAGAAAAGGGTTAGGGAGAGAGAGAGAAAAAAGGGTTGGAGAGAGAGAGAGAGAGAAAAAGGGTTGGAGAGAGAGAGAGAGAGAAAAAAGGGTTGGAGAGAAAAAGAAAAGGTGCTGAGAGAGAGAAAAGAAAAGGTGCTGAGAGAGAGAAAAAGAAAAGGTGCTGAGAGAGAGAAAAGAAAAGGTGCTGAGAGAGAGAAAAAAGAAAAGGTGCTGAGAGAGAGAAAAAGAAAGGTGCTGAGAGAGAGAAAAGAAAAGGTGCTGAGAGAGAGAAAAAGAAAAGGTGCTGAGAGAGAAAAAAAAAAGGTGCTGAGAGAGAAAAAAGAAAAGGTGCTGAGAGAGAGAAAAGAAAAGGTGCTGAGAGAGAGAAAAGAAAAGGTGCTGAGAGAGAAAAAAAAAGGTGCTGAGAGAGAGAAAAAGAAAAGGTGCTGAGAGAGAGAAAAAGAAAAGGTGCTGAGAGAGAGAAAAAGAAAAGGTGCTGAGAGAGAGAAAAAGAAAAGGTGCTGAGAGAGAGAAAAAGAAAAGGTGCTGAGAGAGAAAAGAAAAAAGGTGCTGAGAGAGAGAAAAAGAAAAGGTGCTGAGAGAGAGAAAAAAAAAAGGTGCTGAGAGAGAGAAAAAGAAAAGAGAGAGAGAAAAGAAAAGGTGCTGAGAGAGAGAAAAAGAAAAGGTGCTGAGAGAGAGAGAAAAAGAAAAGGTGCTGAGAGAGAGAGAAAAAGAAAAGGTGCTGAGAGAGAGAGAAAAAGAAAAGGTGCTGAGAGAGAGAGAGAGAGAGAGAGAAGTAGAAAGAAAGAGGGAGACAGAGAAGTAGAAAGAAAGAGGGAGACAGAGAAATAGAAAGAAAGAGGGAGACAGAGAAATAGAAAGAAAGAGGGAGACAGAGAAATAGAAAGAAAGAGGGAGACAGAGACAGAAAGAAAAAGAGAGGGAAAGAGAGAGAAAGGGAAAGAGAGAGAAAGGGAAAGAGAGAAGAAAAGAGAAAGCGAGAGAAAAGAAGAGAATGTGAAAAATAGAGAACAGAGGTAGGGAGAGAGAGAAAGAAAAAGAGAAATAAAAGAGGGAGGAAGAGTGAAGAAATGAGAGAGAGAGGAAGGAAAAAGAAAGTGAGAGGAAAAGAAATGAAAAAGAGAGAAAGGAACAGAAAGAGAAAGAAAGAAAATAGAGAAAGGAGAGAGAGAAAATAAAAGAAATGGGAGAGAAAATAAAGGAAAGGAAGAGAGATAGAAAATAAGAGAAAGTGATAAGAGAAAGTGATAAAAGAAAAGAAGGGGAGGGAGAATGAGAAAGGAAAAGAAAGTGAAGGGGAGAGAGGCACGAAAAGAGAGAGGGAAAAATGGAGGCATAGAGTGGGGGATGACAAGTCAAAAGGGAAGTTGGCGGTTTCAACAGATGGCGAGGCATAATGAGACTGAGGGAAACGAACAGACGCAAGGCAGAACAGGTTTCGGGTGGATGGACAGGGGACACGGACAGAGGGCAAGGCAGGCAGAGACGGAGACGGACACGGACTGAAGGAATGGCAGGCAGAGCGGGGACACGGGCTGAAGGAATGGCAGGCAGAGCGGGGACACGGGCTGAAGGAATGGCAGGCAGAGCAGGGACACGGGCTGAAGGAATGGCAGGCAGAGCGGGGACACGGGCTGAAGGAATGGCAGGCAGAGCGGGGACACGGGCTGAAGGAATGGCAGGCAGAGCGGGGACACGGGCTGAAGGAATGGCAGGCAGAGCGGGGACACGGGCTGAAGGAATGGGCAGAGCAGGGACACAGGGCTGAGGGACACGGGCTGAAGGAATGGCAGGCAGAGCGGGGACACGGACTGAAGGAAAGGCAAGCAATGGTGGGAAAGGACAGGAGGACAAATATTCTTGGTAAATGAATACGTAAATACATTAGTATTTTCGAAGAGTAACGCGGATTTTGTTGCATGCATTATGGTTAACCAGCTTATCTTGGAGACCATTTAGCATGGACATCTTGTTGGGAAAATTACGGTTAAGTGTCGGTGTCTAGGTGTATTTCAGGCTGTTATTGTCGACACACTCTCTCTCATATATATATATATTGATAATATTAGTGGCCAATATATATATATATATATATATATATATATATATATATATATAAATTCCCAAGAGGATAGAATCCAGGTAGAACTCAATGTCCAGGACAGAGTAAGAATACAATATAAAAGGCTCAAACACTAATATTCCATAGTTATAATTTATCATAATGGAATCGTAATTACGATCCAATTCATCAGACCTACAAATTCAAAAAGAAGAGTCCCCCCCCTCTCCAGATCCTTCGGCCTTTTTTTTCTTAGGCACTTCCCAGCAATCTTTGACTGGTACAACTATCACTTGTGTCTTCTATAACTTCCTTAGCTTCGTGACAATTACTCTTTAAAATTATTTCTAAAGAGGCCGAACTATAACGGTGGCTATAGCGTTTCAGGCTAAATCTGGGATCATCGGACGGTTTTGAACTGAAACTCAGAAATACAATGGCTTGTGAATACCAGGCGCTGTAAGCTTAGATTTGCGGGTGGCGTGATGGATAATCGCTCGGAATTGTTAATCGGAGTGCCGAGTTCCAATCCTATTCTCTCCCCAGCTATGGGTTAATTAGTAAGACTTGTATCCCTAAACCATTATTATCTCAAAAAAAAAAAAAAAAAAAAAAAAAAAAAAAAAAAAAATGCGTACAAAATATTTAGATTTTGGCATTACATAACCCATAGAGGTGTTGATATGCCGCGAAACAAAATCAACCAATCAGAAATAGAATTACATATCGGCGTTTCGAAACGTATTTCTGGTTGTTAATGTCTATATGCGCATGCGCACAAAGACACACATAAGAGAAAGAAATAGAGAGACAGAGAGAGACAAAGAAATAGAGAGACAGAGAGAGACACAAAGAAATAGAGAGACAGAGAGAGACACAAAGAAATAGAGAGACAGAGAGAGACACAAAGAAATAGAGAGACAGAGAGAGACAAAGAAATAGAGAGACAGAGAGAGACAAAGAAATAGAGAGACAGAGAGAGACAAAGAAATAGAGAGACAGAGACAAAGAGATAGTGAGCGAAAGAATTATGGGGAATGTGCAATTGGTCAATCACTTCCCCATAATTACTTGACTTTCCATGTAGCAATAAAAGGAAAAATGTCACCTCAAAGCGAAAGGGAAGGCCGACAGAGTTAGCCCTTTTAATTTTGAAGCGTTGAAACCAGTTCAAATGGGATATATACAGGCAGAATGCAATGGTATATTGCTCCTACGCCTCAAAATTTATGATACCCCCAAACCTATGATACGCCACCGACTCTACTAGAAAAACTGAAAATTTAAGTCCAAATTAGAGACCTGTCATAATAGATCATTCCATCTTAAATAAATCAATGTTTTACGCCAAATTTTAACATCAACTTGAGACTTTTCTTGTTATAAAGTCGAATGATTTTAACTCATTCAACGTCACGAATAAAAACTCAGTCAGTTATGTGTCATGCGTGATACACGCTTAGGCGATCATGTATCTTTCGATACATGACTAACGAGGCAGAATTTTTCCCGCAGTAGGTCCATTTCTTTCTGCAGTAGATCAGTTGCCATCCAAGTAAAAAGAACCCTATCCGTCCTGCTATTTACCCATAGCTGGGGGGAGAAGAAGACGATTCACATTTTTCCCAAGGGTATCAAGACACAAGTGAATATAATGGACTCGACTGGAATTCGAACTCAGCTCTCGGATTCCTCAATCAGAGCCGCTACCCATTACGCCACCGTGCCCGTAAAAGTAACTTGGAAGGTTTGAAATCAGTTGTGTTCAAATAGGCTATATGTAGTCTGGCCCAGTGCCATGGTATCATGCTACCCACCACCCCGAATCTATGATACGCTCCCCCCACTATACTAGATCGCAATTTCGATAAGGTAATGTTCATATAAAATATAAATTTTATTCTAACCTAATTATGTACAAGATTGGATCATATACAATATAGGTGAACAATTCAACTAGAAAAATTGGAAATAAATCCAATGTATCTAAATCCAAATTAGAGACACGTCATAAATAGATCATTTGAAAAATGAGGACCAGTTAGAAATCCCTTCTGATCGGATAACCCACTCCGTAGAGATAGGGTTCGATTCAGGGTGTTCACAAATATTTCACTCCAATGTTGTGTTGGATCACTAAGACTTTAAGCATAAATAATAAACCCTCTCAGGCCCTTTGCAAGGGTTTTGTAGGCCCCTACTTATCTTTGATACAGGGTCCCATTTTACTACATCTCCATAAGGTAATGTTCATATAAAATACAAATTTCATTGTAATCTTATTATGTACAATAATGGGTCATATGCAATACAGGTGAATAATTCAACTAGAAAAATTGAAAATAAGTCCAATTTATCTAAATACAAATTAGAGACCTGTCATAAGATCTTTCCATCTTCTTAATTAAATAAATCAACAATGTTTTGCGGCAATTTTTAAGATCAGCTTGAGATTTTTCTTTTCTGTCTATATTTCTGAGATGAAGTATTATGTACACTATTTACATCATTCGGACTAATGTCCTCATCTTTGTCGCCATATTTATTACAAAGTTTTGGCCCTTCAGTATCTGTCTATATTTCTGAGATGAGGTATTATGTACACTATTTACATTATTCGGACTATCTCGGGTTAATTCCCCACTGGAGAACTTGGAGAGGGAAATTAACAGTAGATAACGGATAACTGACACTCATTAGACATGGCACGTGGAAATAGAACAGTCTATACCAGCGAGCGAAATCAAGAGTTCAGTTCGACATTCTAACCACCTGAACAAGGCCGGAGCGTACAACGGCCGAAACGTTGTGATAAATATGGCAACAAAGATGAGGACAATAGTCCGAATGGTGTAAATAGTGAGATTTTTCTTGTTAAAAAGTTGAATAATTTTAACACATTCAACATTATGGATAAAAATAGTGAATTTTATATTTCGAAACTCAGCATGAACAAAACAAATTCAAGGATTTGGATGGGGGAAAAGATCCCAGACTGACGTCAAAATCTGAATAGTTTTCAACCTTTGATAATTGTACTTCGTTTAATTTGTAACGTATAAAAATGTAGGCAGAAAAAAAAAAGCAACTTGATAAGGTAACAAGGATCGCAAAGCCCTGCCCTGGGTCCTCAACCAAAATTCCTCCTCACTGCGATTGGGGCTTTCTGGTCCTGCTTGGAACTATCAAATTATTTATTCAGATATAGAGAAATGAGTCGGGAAAAAATGTCAGGCTTACGGCCATATCATATTGAAACATTGGTTCCCGTACGATCACCGAAACTTGGCTGTGCGATTTGTAATACTTATATCACTGAAAAAAAGACATGTCTTTTAGATTTATTTACATTCTCTGGAGAATATAAATGTATAAAAATTATAATGGTCATAAACTGAGGGATCAGTTCATATATTGAATATAATATTGAATTGAACCCCCACTTTATGCCCACATAATTTGTTGTTTATTTATCAAAGTCTGATTAGGTATGAATTTACCTCTTCTATGTGTTAATTATTAAAACTTGTATCACTAAAACTATTATCTTAAAAAAAGGTAAAAGAAAAGAAAAAAGATTTTATAGTCTAAAAATATTTTCTGGCTTTAAATAACGTGTAAAAGGTTGATAAGCCGTAGAAAAAGAATCAAACATGCCGACAGGTGTCGGGGGGTGGGGGTATCGAATTTTTTGCTACTTCACTCGAACCCGAAACCACCAAAAACCTCAGGGTAAGCAAACTGATTGCTTTCTCATTTCGCCAGAATTTCTTGGTAAGTGGGTGAGGTGTTTACCAAAAGGCCCACATATTTTTAATCAGTCAATAAAATGAACGAAGCTAATGTCATGATAAAAGTCAACTTTGTATTAAAACAATTTCTAGAAATGTTTTAATATTAAACTCTTCCAATTTTTAGAATTTCAAAATACGTTTTCTTTCGATATTTTAAGCAAGCTGCAATAATTAAAGCCATAAATATATATTATTGACGTTTGAAATCACTAGCTGATGGCTCCGTGGCAAGAGCATCCGTGTGGAAGCTATAAAAAGTATACGGTTCAATAGCCAGGTCAGTGACTGATATAGAAAAAGAAAGAGACAAACGTAGAGGAAGGGAGAGAGAGAGAGAAGAGAGAAAAAGGAGAAGGTAAAAAAAGAGAAAGAAGCGAAAGAGAGAGAGAGAAGGCAAAGGGGTGAAAGACAACAAAAAGGAGAAAGAAGAGAGAGAGAAAAGACACGGAGGGGGGAGTGTGAAAGAAAGAAAGAAAAGACACAGGGGGTGTGTGAAAGAAAGAAAGAAAAGACACAGGGGGAGGGAGAAAGAAAAAAAGACACAGGGGGAGGGAGAAAGAAAAAAGACACAGGGGGAGGGAGAAAAGAAAAGACACAGGGGGGAGGGAGAAAGAAAAGACACAGGGGGGAGGGACAGGGGGGGAAGAAAGAAAAGACAGGGGGAGAAAGAAAAGACACAGGGGGAGAAGGAAGAGCGGGAAGACAAAGAGGAGAAAGACGGGAGAGAAACGGACGAAAGGAGAGAGAGAAGATAGAGGGGGGGAACGAAAGGAGAGTAAGAGAAGAAGATAGAGGGGGGAAACGAAAGGAGAGTAAGAGAAGAAGATAGAGGGGGGGGGTGAAAGGAGAGTAAGAGAAGAAGATAGAGGGGGGGGGAAACGAAAGGAGAGTAAGAGAAGAAGATAGAGGGGGGGGGGAACGAAAGGAGAGTAAGAGAAGAAGATAGGGGGGGGAAACGAAAGGAGAGTAAGAGAAGAAGATAGGGGGGGGAACGAAAGGAGAGTAAGAGAAGAAGATAGAGGGGGGAACGAAAGGAGAGTAAGAGAAGAAGATAGAGGGGGGGGGGGGAACGAAAGGAGAGTAAGAGAAGAAGATAGAGGGGGGGGAACGAAAAGGAGAAGAGAAGAAGAAGAAGGGGGAAAACGAAAGGGGGGGGGAGAAGAAGAAAGGGGGGAACGAAAGGAGAGGAGAAGAAGATAGAGGGGGGAACGAAAGGAGAGTAAGAGAAGAAGATAGAGGGGGGGAAACGAAAGGAGAGTAAGAGAAGAAGATAGGGGGGGAACGAAAGGAGAGTAAGAGAAGAAGATAGAGGGGGGGAAACGAAAGGAGAGTAAGAGAAGAAGATAGAGGGGGGGAAACGAAAGGAGAGTAAGAGAAGAAGATAGAGGGGGGGAAACGAAAGGAGAGTAAGAGAAGAAGATAGAGGGGGGGGAACGAAAGGAGAGTAAGAGAAGAAGATAGAGGGGGGGGAAACGAAAGGAGAGTAAGAGAAGAAGATAGAGGGGGGGAAACGAAAGGAGAGTAAGAGAAGAAGATAGAGGGGGGAACGAAAGGAGAGTAAGAGAAGAAGATAGAGGGGGGGGGGAAAAAAGAGAAGAAAGAGAAGAAGGGGGGGAACGAAAGGAGAGTAAGAGAAGAAGATAGAGGGGGGGAACGAAAGGAGAGTAAGAGAAGAAGATAGAGGGGGGGAACGAAAGGAGAGTAAGAGAAGAAGATAGAGGGGGGGAACGAAAGGAGAGTAAGAGAAGAAGAAAGAATGGGACGAAAGGAGAGTAAGAGAAGAAGAAAGAATGGGACGAAAGGAGAGTAAGAGAAGAAGAAAGAATGGGACGAAAGGAGAGTAAGAGAAGAAGAAAGAATGGGACGAAAGGAGAGTAAGAGAAGAAGAAAGAATGGGACGAAAGGAGAGTAAGAGAAGAAGAAAGAATGGGACGAAAGGAGAGTAAGAGAGAAGTGGAAACAGTCAAAAGGAGAGAAAAAGAGAATAAAGGAAAATAGTCGAAAGGAGAGAAAAAGAGAACAACAAATAGACGAATGGAGAGAAAGAAAGAATAAAAATTAATCGAGAAAGAGAGAAAATGTAGAAAGACGGTCGACGGAGAGTAGAATTAAAATGGCGAGGAAAAGAGAGAAAAACAAGAGGAGAGTAAGGAGGAAGAAAAGAGCGGCCGATAGGAGTGCGGGTGTAAAAATCGAGTCAATCTCTCTTAAAAAGACCCAAATCCCAAAATGTGAAGCTATTTCAAAATGACTGGTGTCATTGAGCTGGAGATATCTGATTCCTCATTCAAGAAGCTGAACAAGAGATCATTAACCATAACACTAACAAAATAAATTGAAGAATGGAAAAGCTTTTTCATTCTGATAAATTACAATCTATCTGCAAATCTTCCTAAATGTTCCATGAGATATTTGTTCCTAGTATGGCAAGACCTAAAACCAAGTTGGCGACACACGTTATCACACTCCCACTAATGAAAAGGCAGTACGAATAGTTGTTTGATAATCAGAAACCAAGGAATTTTCTGACAATCATTTGAGACGGAAGTTTACATGTTGTGATTTCCATAACAATTCGGAGATATCTCTCTCTCTATATATATATATATAGTGTGGATGGTTCTATACAAAACCTTCACCACGATAATCAAATCTCATGTGCTAGTGTCTGGGCTGTCGGTTCGTAGGAACTGAGTTGCTTGACCCTCATACGTCGAAGACGACGAGAGTGTCCACCATATATATATATATATATATATATATATATATATATGAATAAAAATAATTTATAATAAATAATTTTTTTTTTTTCGTATTTTGTTTTGATAAAGTCCACATTGGACGAAACGCGTCAGCAATTACCAGTTTTCCTATTGTCATTTTTATTCATAAATATTGTCTTCTCTACTGGTTAAAAATTTTCATATATATATATAAAAATAAAAGAGCGGTAAGATTCATAATCCGGTGTTCTTAGTAATTATTTTTTATTTAAAAAAAAAATAAATAAATAAATAAAAATCAGTGTCCGATACAAACAGGGGAGAAAAGAAGATATAATATATATATATATATATATATATATATATATATATATATATATATATATATATATATATATATATATTATATATATATATATATATATATATATTTGAGTAATGGATAGCGGCTCGGATTGGGGAATCGGAGAGCAGAGTTCAATTCAGTCGAATCCATTACATTCACTTACGTGGTAATACCCTTGGGAAAAGTATGAATCCTCTTCTCTCCCACCCCAGCTATATGTAAATAGCATGACAAACCGGGTTCTATAGCCTTGAATGGCAACCTACTGTGGGAAAAAAAACCTGCCTCACCAATCATGTATCGAAAGATACTACATGCTCGCCTAAGCGTGTATCACGCATGGCACATAACTGACACACACATATATATATATATATATATATATATATATATATATATATATATTCCCTTTTAAGGAATGCACACTCTTTTTACAACTTTGCTGGGTTGTCATGATTTCTGTCTGAGGCCGAGTAGGTTAAGGTACGCTTTAATATACGATGGTTTTCCCGCCATATAATTTCTAAAGAAGTAATCGATTTTTATTTATTAAGCCAATATATTGTCATGACTTTAAACCTTATTTTTAGTAGATACCCATATCTGAGTAGACATTTTGTTTAGCTTTAAACAATATTTTTCTTCGTCCACCGACCTGAACTCAACGAGAAATTTTTTAAAGGAAAAATACACCATCCGTATAAAATATACAAATAATTGATTCAGCGTCTAGATGTAATGCAATTGTTAAACTAGACACACAGACCATTACTGTTATAGACAGTTCCATCTTTACTCAGTGACCCACATTTGTGTCCTTTTGTCACGCGGAGAAATATACGGAAGAATGCATCGAAAAACATTAACCTGAAACCTGAGGCGAAAAGGCCTCAATGGCCGAAATGTAATATTTGAGATTCTTTTTTTTCTTGTTAATTTGTCTATTAAATTCAAAAGGCGAGGTTTGAAAATAATTTAACGTGTGTGTTTTATTTTTATTTCTAATATATCATTAATGACAGTTGATAAATAAATAATACGAGCGAGTTTGGAGAAACTATGGCAGCTGAAGAAAATCCAGTATCCACCACCCATAATCGAGTGAGCAGTAGTTATGGCGTGGGGATATATGCATCAGTAGCCTCGCGAGATTCTTCGGCAGTAGTGATGGCCACAGAGAGCAAAACAAAATTCGGCAAATCCACGCACAGAAGGAAATGTATAAATTCGGGTTATTTTTATTATTATTAAATTTGGCTTTCAGGGAAAACAGATGCGACTTTGAAAAAGAGGTGCACAAAAAAAAAAGTAACTCTACCTATGTCTGTATGTAGACAGTAAAAAATATACGAATATAAAATTTAGTATTGAATAAAACCACACAAAAAAAAAGCATAAAAAAAACTTGTAGTCTAAATGTTAACAGTCAGTCAGTCAAGTGCCATGCATGATACACGCTTAGGCGATCATGTATCTTTCGATACATGACTGACGAGGCAGATTTTTTTCCCGCAGTAGGTTGCCTATAGAACCCGGTCTGTCCTGATATTTACCCGTAGCTGGAAGGTGGGGGGAGAAGAAGAGGATTCATACCTTTCCCAAGGGTATTAGCACGTAAATGAATGTAATGGATTCGACTGGAAAGTCAATCAGTCATGTGCCACGCGTGATACGCGCTTAGGCGATCATGTATCTTTCGATACATGAATTACGAGGCTGATTTTTTCCCGCATTAGGTTGCCATTCCTTTCTGGTAGACCAGTTGCCATCCAAGGCTATAGAACCCGGTCTGTCCTGCTATTTACCCATAGAAGACGAGGATTCATACCTTTCCCAAGAGTATTAAGACATAATTGAATGTAATGGATTCGACTGGAAAGTCAGTCAGTAATGTGCATGATCGCTCAAGCGATCATGTATCTTTCGATACATGGCAGACGATGCAGATTTTTTTCCCGCAGTAGGTTGCCATTTCTTTCTGCGGTAGACAAGGCTACAGAACCCGGTCTGTCCTGCTATTTACCCATAAAAGTAAAGGATTCATAAGGGTATTATACCACGTAAGTGAATGTAATGGATTCGACTAGAATTCGAACTCGGCTCTCGGATTCCTCAATCCGATCCGCCATCTATTACCCCACCGTGCCTCCTAGCGAGATGAGTTTACTAATGAGTTTTAGTTCAACGGCAGGCGCCCTATGAATGCAGAAACGAAACGAGCGCGTGTGTATTTATGAAATTTTGTTAACACACAGCAACAGTCATCATATTAATCTCGCATGGGCTGTTCAATATGGCTTATTGGTTATCGAGCTTGTCTCGCTAGATCAATTACGACAAAGTGGTGAGTTCGATCTTCATTACGAACTTTCGGCTTTGTGCCACATCTATGCTACGCTTAGAAAATCATATCGACGTCGAGTAATGTTTGTCAAACTTGTCTCGCTATATCAGTTACGTTTTCGATCCTCACTGGGTGGCCCATACATTAGGGCCTGGTGCCACATCTAAGCTACGCTTAGAAAATCATTTGTGCTTTTCGACGTGGACAGCAAACTTGTCTCTCTAGACGAATTACGACCGAATAGTGAGTTCGAGCCTCTCTGGGTGCCCCATACTTTCGGCCGTGTGTCACATCTAAGCTACGCTTAGAAAATCGTTCAGGCACTTTGACATGGTTAACAAGCTTGTCTCCCTAGACCAATGATTCCCAATGTGGGGCGCATGCTGAGGTATGGTAATATTTTGATGGGACATGCGTAGAGTATAACACCCTTCGACTTACTATACCAAGAGAGTAAGGGGGCAATTCGAGAATGACTTATTAACAGTGAATTGTTTTCTAGTGTGTCCGAGTGAGAGCGTAATTGTTAATGCGTGTTAATACATACGATGTATATACGGTATGCATATATAAAAATATTTTGTGTGTATGTACGTACATGTGTAACTGGCATACATGTAAGAATTAAATATTACAAGGGGGGGGGGCCAGCATTTTAGAAATACCAAAGTAGGGCATGACCCAAAAATCTACTGGCAAGCACTGCCCTAGATCAATTACGATCGAATAGTGAGTTTGATCCTCACTGGGTAACACATACTTTCGGCCTTGTGGTACATCTAAGCTATGCTTAGAAAATCAGGGCACTTCGATATGGTATAATGGTTAACAAGCTTGTCTCGCTAGATCAATCACGACTGAGTAGCGGGTGCCCCATACTTTAGCCCACGTGCCACGTCTAAGCTATTCTTAAAAATCCACCATATTAATCTCACACATCATTGACAATATATCGGCTTTGATCCCGACTGAACATATTAGCTATTACCCGTGTCACGTATGAATTCCAGCAAGAGGGATCATCATTTAAATACATTCTTATTGTTCAAAGAGTCCAATAGCATTATAAAAACCTCGGAGAATTCCGGTAAGATACCTTTAATCATTTCTAAGATACAAAGGTTCAAAGCTTAATCTAACAAGTGGACATTTTTGCTGTTACACCCGGAATATTGCATAAATGATATACAAGCGTTCAACATATTATCTAAGAGTTGAATATTACAGCCCTGAGATAGTCACCACCACGAAGTGAACAGTCACGAGCTCGCTCGCTCATTTCAAACACAATGCGGCTTAGCATATCAACAGCTGTGAAACTAAAACAAAGCGTCTGTCGTGAGATCGTAACCATTCCAGGTAAATATCAAAACTTATATTAAATATTCCAGTAAGATATCTTTAATCATTTCTAAGGTACAACGGATCAAAGCTTAATCTAATAATTGGACAATTTTGCTGTTAGACCCGGTACACACACACACACATATATATATATATATATATATAACTTTAAGCTTGCTTTTAAAAAAAAAATTATAACAGCCTCCTACCAACATTCTATTTTCTGTATTTACACCTCACTATTATATCTAAATTATTTTAAATTTGAGCTGTGAACCTGCGTGTAATTTAGCCTTTCTCCCATGAGACCCAGCACTTTATTTTTTTTATTAAATCATAAGTTATATCTCGTGCCTGATGAGTTGGCAGGACAGCGAAACTTAAGTGGCACTCCAAACGTAGGTATAAGTATATTTATTAATATATATTTCTTAGCTCTGTCTAACCTCATTAAGCACTGTTTTGTTTACACCTTGAAGTAAATGTAGTAATATTTATTTGCTAACCTGTGTATGAACACGTTAGCGCGCATATACGGTTGCTAATATCTAGTTATTTGATTTATCCACCTCTCGGCGTGGTGTAATGGTTAGCAAGCTTGTCTCGCTAGATCAGTTACAACTGAAAAGCGAGTTCGATCCTCACTAGATGCCTCATACTTTCGGCCTTGTGCCACATCTAAGCTACGCTTGGAAAATAACTATATATATATATATATATATATATATATAGTGCAGGTAATATATCCGTTGGTATATAATCCAGGTGGATCCTATTAATATCAAATATTAAAACTGATCTACAGAGAGAGCTCAATGTATTTATTATAACAGACCATATATTTTATGCAGCAAAAAATCCAAAATTTACCTCCTGTGGGTATAGTCTCAAAGATCCAATATCAAGTTATCGCACTCTGAGTGCTAATAATAATAAAACAGTAATCTCTATAAAATAAAATAAATATGTATACGACTAATAAGTATAGACTTTTTTCTCATCGTTGAGTTTCATGCAAATTGCAATCGTCAGGTGCGGATATATGATAGATAAATAGATAGATAGAGGGAGATAGATTGCAGATAACCCCTGAAGTGTGGACGGAGAGGTCTCTCTACGAAACTCTGGAGTCAGGATGCTGAAGGTAACATCAATCAGCTAAGTGACAACATTTTACTATATATATATATATATATATATATATATATATATATATATATATATGCAAAAATATGAAATTTTGATTGTTTAATGTTATAGTTTATCTCACATGTGGATTATTTGGGAGGTGTTGGTGTATGTTTATTGGGAAAAAAAGACAACATTATATTGAAAAATATTAAAAATCTATTAACACCAAGCAAGGCGAAAATGCCACTAAGACGCAAAGGGTTATTTGAGAATCAAAGAGAATGAGAAGACTGTAGGAGGACCTCAGTCCTAAACAGAAAATAAGGGATAAACTTATATATATATATATATATATATATATATATATACACATATATATTCCTCACCGGGAGCAGGACTCGATGTTTCATGCACAACGCAATCTTCAGCTGCTGAGTTGAGATTGCTCCACTGGTAAGGAATAATATGTATATTTATTAATATATACTCTTCTCCCTCGAGTTATGGACAAATAGCAGGTCAGACTGTGTTCACTAGCTTTGGATGGCAACTGGTCTAAGAGAAGGACAACGCTGAATTCAAAACCTGCAGAGGGTCATTTGGGGACCTTGTGGCATGTAGAGCACCAGGTCGCTGTAGTCTGCCCTTCAGAAAGTTCGGATGGTTCTGCACAAAACCTTCACCACTAGAATCAAAACGTATGTGCAGGTTCCTGGCTGTAAGTTTCTAGGAACTGAATTGCTTGACCATCAAGAAAAAAAAAAAACACGACAGGAGAGACCAGTATACGTCATAGCTCCGTTATATTTCATCGAGCACTTGGGCACCCGGAGACGGTGTAATGGTTAGCAAGCTTGTCTCGCTAGAACATATTACGACTGCGTAGTGAGTTCGATTAACACAAGCACTATATATATATAAAAAAACCTAAAGAGCCTATATATATATATTCACCTATACGGATAGTCATGGTCAACTGGACAGCTGACTGACGATCCGTATAGGTGAAAACCTAGGTAGGTTTACCTGGCTCTTTAGGTTCATATTTAGGTTTTCTCTACTTAGCGTATTGAGCACTTTATGTAGTTACTTTTGCTTTACTCGTTTTGGAGGTTTTTTCTTTGGACTCTGAGCTTGAATTCTGGACGATTGTTTTCGCCTCAATTACATGGTTTAGTTCTTTCTTTTTATCCCTTATTTTTCCTTGGGCATTGGTTTGTTCAATTACAAGCCAAAATACCTAAGGTTTTTCCAAATGAGTATAACTAATATATATATATATATATATATATATATATATATATATATATATATATATATGGGAGACAGAGAAAAAAAACATGGGCAACTTTATGTTTTGCTTTTAAAGATTTATTAGTCACAGCTTGGGTGTGGCACATGAACGGGATTACAAAACCCTGTGCGGATAAAACTCACTTTTTCTTTTTAAGTGCCGTGTCTTTTCAGGACGTGGGCGATCATGGCTCTCCACTTCCCCCTATTCATTTTAGATTTCCATAAGTTTCGTCCCTCTGTCACCACCCGCAGACCACGTTCTGTCATTTAATTAAGTCCGCTAGGTATATCATGTATTGCTTTCCGTTGTCTCTCTTTTCCTCTGTTTTACCTGTGTGTATCAGATTCTCCAAGCCCTCCTTTCTCATTAACGTGTCCCAGAAACTTCAGCTGCCCCTTCTTGATGTTAAGTATAAGTCTTCACCTTGTTTGCATCCTCTCCAAGACCTCATCGTTGCTCACACGCTCGGTTCATGATATCCTCAGCATCTTTCTGTAGAGCCACATCTTCGTCGCCTTGAGTCTCTTCTTCATCTTTGAAGAGACCGTCCAACATTTGCTACCGTAAAGGAAGACAGATGTCCCGTAGAAGTTTGGTTTGGTTTGTTTTACAGCATATCAACCTCAATGGTTTATTTAATGCCGACAAAGTTGTTATTGTTGTTAATATTTTTTTTTTCAAAAATTTATTTCTGGTAATAATTTTCTTTCAAATATGTATAGTTGATAATATTTGTTTTTTCAGAAACTTTTTGCTGGGATTAAAAGCTATTTTCACATGTTTTGACCCCAGTTTGGGGTCATTAATTATTTGCCCATAGCTGAGCCCCTGACAGGTGCTACCACCCCGGGTCAGGGTGGACCTGGGAACACCAGCAATTAAGAGATGGTTCCACGCTCCTCAAAACCTCCTGATCAGAGGCCTTGCTGTTGGACGTAGTTTATCGTCTTACCCAGAACGCGCATGGACTTTATCGTCACACCCAATACTCTTTTCTTTTTTACCAAAGAATTCCTTCTAGCTTGCTAACCGTAATACAGCACGCAGTTGCGCCCAGAACGAAGACTGTATAACTGACCAGAATGCGACAGACATTTGTTAATAGATCGATTGAGTTTAATCCAACATGGACGCCAGGCACATCTGAGATCAAATCAATGTGAGGAGAGAGTCGACCATTACCGGAAACTTAGCCGACTGCTGTACGATTTGTTGAATAGAAAACTTGTAGCACGTTTTAAAAGCACTCCCTTGTTTCAATTTCATTTGATCGAAAACACATTTCTATGAAAGGCATAATAATAAAAGCAGTTACAGCGGATCGAACTCACTTTAAAGGCTGCACTCAAAAAGCAAGAGGGGGAGAAATAACATTCTACCTACCTGCCCCCTTCGTTCTCGTGTTTCGGGTGTCATTTCCGTTAAAGTCCTTGCGTTCGAAGTTTTTTTTTTCTTTTCTTTTTTTTTCTGGCAACACTAGTTATGGAAGTAATACAGCACTGCGTGCCACGGAAAAAAATGTTATACACGCGCTTGTGGGCTCTTCGACGTGGTGTGATGGTTAACGAGCTTATCTCGCTTGGTCAGTCACGACTGAGTAACACATCTAAGCTACGCTTCAGAGAACCCTTCGACGTGGTGTAATGGTTAACGAGCTCATCTGGTTAGGTCAGTCACGGCTAATACGTTCGAGTCTCCTCGTGCCACATCTAAGCTACGCAACAGAAAGCCCTTCGGAGTGCTGTAATGGTTAACAAGCTCATCTGGTTAGGTCAGTCACGACTGAGTAACACGTTCGAGTCTCCTTGTATCACATCTAAGCTACGCTTCAGAAAGCCCTTCGATGTGGTGTAATGGTTAACGAGCTCAACTGGTTAGGTCAGTTCGTGCCTCACTGGGTGCACCATACTTTTGGCCTTGTGCCACGCTTAAGATACGCTTATAAAATCATTTGGGCACTTCGACCTGGTGCAATGGTTAGCAAGCGTGTCTCGCTAGATGAATTACGACCGAGTAGTGAATTCGATCCTCACTAGGTGCCACATTCTTTCGGCCTTGTGCCACATCTAAGCTACGCTTCAGAAAGACCTTCCACGTGGTGTAATGGTTAACGAGCTCATCTGGTTAGATCAGTTACGACTGAGTAACACGTTCGAGCCTCACTGGGTGCCCCATACTCTTGACCTTGTGCCACACCTAGGGTATGCTTAGAAAATCATTTGGGCACTTTGACGTGGTGTAATGGTTAGCAAGCTTGCCTCGCTAGATCAGTTACGACTGAGATGACCCATACTTTCGGCCTTGTGCCACCTCTAGGCTACACACAGAAAAATCATCATTGGGAACCTCGACGTGGCATAACGCTTAGCAGGCTTGTCTTGTTATGTCAGTTACGACCGAATAGCGAGTTCGATCCTTACTGGGTGCCCCATACTTTCGGCCTGGATCCACATCTAAGCTTCGGTTTACTAGACCACTACATATGCACTTGTAAGGTGTAATGGTTAACAATCCCGGCCAAGAGATCAGCGAGCCGAATTCGACTTCCGGTGAACGCGTTTTCGCTTTAAAAATATGAATTCATTTCTCTTTCGCCCAGTTACTGACTAATATCAGTGCAGGCTGGGTTTTCTAGCCGTGGTTGGCACCTAGTCTAGGAGAGGCGGTAATCTCTGGTTTGTCAGTCCCTATGTAGCAATGGCAAAGCAAGTAATTAATAAAAGATAATGAAATTCGCAATTAACTGCCGTGGGGTTAGAGACTATTACAAAGTTTATAAATATATTCTAAAAATACAAAAAAAAAAAAAAATCCCATCAGTTTGTGGTACGTGATAACCTTTGCAGTTATTAACAAAACATGGACAACGCCTTTCTCCTCTCTCCTATATATATATATATATATATATTATATTATAAATAGATAGATGAACAGGCTTAGATAGATAACGTAATTCCCCATGTGTAATTCGCATTTTTTTCTTAAAAATAAGCAAAATCGGGGGGGGGGGCGTATTATGCACAGTTACATTTTTTAAAATTGCCGTTTCATAGCACGATTTCAGTAGCGAAATGACTACTCACCACAAATATACGACAATTTGACACTAACATTCGGCGATTGCGACCACATAAGGATGTCAAATACAATCATATATATCAAACAATATTTACAAATGTAAAATAAAATCAGAATTATCATAAAACTAAATTAGAATAATATTCTATGTTTAAAAACATTTTTTAAATAAGTGTAGGAAACGCTGGCTGTAATGAAATTGGAGAGGTACAGTTTATTGGGTTTGATTAGCAAACAAGGGGTGCGTATTATTCATGAGTAAAAGCATTTTCCCACACTTTCAGCAAATTTTATTGGTGTGTATAATGGATGGAGGCGTATTGTACATGGGGATTTACGGTATATATATATGTGTGTGTGTGTGTGTGTGTGTGTGTGTGTGGCTCAGTTCCAGAATTGTTGTAAAAATATTAATAGATTTAAGTCCTGTCACTGAAAAGTGTTTTTTTTTTTTTTTGTACATGAACCAGTTCACACCGGAAAAAAAAACAATCAAATAACTGAAGCCGGTTTTGTACAGAATTTGAGTTTTGGTGTGAACCGGACAATGTACAAAAAATGAGTTTTCAGTGACATACTTAAATGTTTTAGTATCTTTCTGCAACTCTGAAACATGGCTCCACAAATATATATGTAGGATAAAATACCTATTTTTAAGGTATGCTATATTTATGGATTAAAGTGCTCAATATATGGACACTGAGGTCAATGCCCAGCGGCGACAGTTTCATGCTTAAACGCAATCTTCAGGCCATGTGTTTTGTGTACTGGCCAGACTTTATATACGATGGTCAGTGGTGCATTATATTATTGTATTATTCTAACGGTCATTGGGTAGGGGGTTATGTTTCAGTGTATTCTAGGGGCTGCTGAGTGGAAATAATTGTGGATCCGGATGCAGTTTTGTGGCTGTTTTTTCACAGCTGTGTGTTAACTATTTTTTTTTTTTATTCATTATTGATTAATTTATTATTTATTGTTACTACGTTTACTTGTGCTTATGTATGCATTGGTAGGGTGTTAAATTGTATATTATTTACTTGATTTGTTTATATATTTATTGATCTTGCTCATTTATTTTACTTATTTATTATTTTATTTTTAACTTTCCATTTTTAAGTAACATAGACACACACATTATACTTTAAAAATCAGGAGGTCAGTTGAATCCTCTACCCTAGTTTCAACCTTATGGTATCCTCAGGTGATTTTAAATCAGGTACTCACTTAACATTTACTTTTTTTTTTAAATAAAGAAGGCTATATTATTATTTTCAAAAATAAATAAACAAACGTACGAAGTTGCATGTAGTAAGAAGAAGACCAGAGAAGACGACCAGAAAAGAAGAAGAAGAAGAAGACCAGAAAAGAAGACGACGAAGAAGAAGAAGACGAAGAAGGCCAGAAAGACGAAGAAGAAGAAGAAGGTCGGGGGGTTAATTATTTAGCTTCATAGGCACTTAAGAA
>CAHIKZ030005589.1:240000-250000 GCA_903632075.3 Acanthosepion pharaonis | reverse complement strand
TACTTATTAGAAAGCGCTCAATATCAGAGATAGAGCTCACATCTATCCAACTAAATATATATATATATATATAATAATATATATATATAATATAATATATGTGTGTGTTCATATCTTTCTGTCTCTTATATCCTGAGTCTTAATTTTTGTCTCTCTCTCTCTCTATATATATATTATATATATATAATCGTTTGATATAAAACAAAACAATTCTTCAGATGCACACAGACATACATTAAATAAAAAACGGGGTCTAGAATATTAAATTTGGAAAAATAATTTTATTCTAATTCTTCCACACCCAGTAGCCCCCTTTGTTTGAGTGGCTTTACTGCCTTACTTGGGCGAAATCGAGAGAAAAAAAAAAAGCATATCAATTTCTATCGTAAAAATATCCAGGCATGACTTAACGACTATAAAATGATGTGTGTGGACAGTGGGTTTTAATTGATTGATTTATTTTTACGGTTTATCAACCCTATGCCAGAAAATATTTTTAGACTGTACGAAATTTTGGGGGATAATAATGATTTACTAATACAAATCGTACTCATTAACCCATAGCTTGGGGGAGATTCATACCTATCCCAACTGTTCGTAAGTCGATATAAAAATCCAGGCTGGTATTAGATTTCGACTTTCCTATTGAAGATTCCAAGCCGTTATCCAGTTACACTATCCACACCTCAGAGCTTACAGCAACCTGGTATTCCCAAGCCATCACCCATCTAGTTACTGACCAGGATCAACGTTGCTTAACCTCGTTGATCGTAAGTGTTTCAACGTGATATAGCCGTAAGCCCTGTAGGCAATAGGGGTCTTCATTATAGATTTTAGAATGAATGAAACCCTCTTGACTACATCACGTTGAAATAACGGTTACCGTACGATCACCGAAGTTAAGCAACGTCGAGCTTGGCCAGTATCTGGAGAGTTTGAGAATAACAGGTGTTGTGAACTTGGATGTTCGGGTGGTGTAAGGTTTCGGAATTGTTAATTGGAGAGCCGAATTTCAGTACTCATTGGGTTCGTTATAGTTACATACGCTCAAATACCCTTGGGAAAGGTGTGAATTAACCTCGTCGTCCCCCCCCCCAGCTATGGGTTAATTAGTAAGACTTGTATCAGTAAACCGATATTATTTAAAAAAAAAAAAAAAATGTTACAGCATAAAAATATTTTCTGGTGTAAATAAAATGCATAGGCTGGTTTCCGCTTGATAAACCTGAAAAAACGAAATCAATAAAGAAACTCTTTCGTAGTCGGGATATTTCCCGCTTAAAAGGTGCCTTCAGGTGTGGCACTAATAAAAGAATAGTGTAGTCAGGTGAACCTAATTATATATTTCTAAAATCAGGTACGTAAATATAGGTATATGCGAGCTGCTACTAAGTACTATGTACTATGTTGAACCAAGGGTACTGAATTAAGAATTCGTACGACTGAACACTTAGTCAGAACGAGCTTACCTAGTTTCGTAGAAAATTAACCTTGTGTCAAAAGGTATCTAATGCTTAAATACCTATTATGCCGAGTAATGACGTCTCAGCTGAATGAAATCTTGCCTATTGTGTGCGTAAAAACAAGGAGGTCGACTTCAGATCACGTGGTTGAACGAGCTTTTGAGTGTTTGCAGGTAGCTTAACGGATTTCGGCGAAAGCGGCAGCTCGGGTTCAAATACGGGCCTCGTCTGTTGCGTTCAGCTTTTCACGCTAACGACCTCAAGAAAAGGCAGGAATACATTTTCTTCTCGCCCCAGATTACGCGCTAAATAGCAGGGTAGACTGAACCCTATAGCCCTGGTTGGAATCCAGTCTAGGAGAACAACAACTCTGAATTCAAAATCGTAAAGGCGGCAAAAACCATAAAAAAAAAAAAAAAACACTCCACAATTTTACCCTAAGGAGTCATGACAGTCCACAGATGATACAGAAAAAAGCAAGTGATATCACGCATATATATATATATATATATATATATATATATATATATATATATATATATATATATATATATATATATATATGCTGAGACCATTCAACGGGTTGACTCAAGGCTTGTGAGTGAAAATGGGTAGACGAAACCCTTGGGGCTTGTCGATAGCTGTGCTAGCACGAAGTCACAAGTCATCGTGACCGAGAGTTTGAGTGTGCTGGTCTTATTCAAATTGTTGATCACTCTAGATAACACGTTATTTCCCAGAAACTGTAACTAAGGTCTGCTCAGCATAGTTGCAGTATAAACCACAGGTTGGCTCTGTGGGTGTTGAACAAACACAAATGCACCTGAGCGAGCGTCTAAAATAGGGATTGACTACTCCGCTCTAATAGACGGGAATCCTCGAATACGATATATATATATTATTTTAATAGATACAATTTATTTAAGGAAATGATCTGTTTTTTAAAATAAACAGAATTAAATTTGCCTTTAATTACACTAAAAACCAGAGCATTTACTTAAATTGTATCTATTCAAAATAATGTATAAACATCTATATTAAATACTTATCCCTTTCATAATATGAATATATATTTCGCACTCTTATTCAGTTTTTTGATTAAGAGTAGAGGGCTATCTCTTGTTTCCTGTTTAGGATTGGGTTTCCGGTTCCTTCTAAAATCTACTTCAGCTCTATACTCCTAAATATTTTCTAAGCTAATATAAATCCACACAGTAAACCTTGAGTGGTTCTTTGGCATTTTATTGGGTGAACAATGGTAAATATATACATATATATAGTTAATACAGATAAGAAGTTTATCACTTAGCTGATCGGTGTTACCTTCAGCCTCCCGACTCTAGAGTTTCGTTGACGAACCCTCCAGAAATTATATATATATATATATATATATATATATATATATATGTGTGTGTTATGTGATATAGATATTTGTTACAAAATAAATCCTTACATTTCCCTTGTTAGCGTCACTCAGAGGGCGAAACGCGTCGGCTAAAATAAGTTTACCTTTTCTCTTTATATTGTCATTTCACAGAGATTTTATCTGAAATTTTTACGCATTTTTAACACGGGAAACAAAAACATACACTTAGAAAATACAATCTATTATTAATATCCGCACATTCCTACTGAAACAGAATATATATATATGTGTGTGTGTGGGGGGTCTATTTCTGTAAACAAAGATGGTATTTCGCCCAAAAATGGTTGACGAGGGAATTTAAGAAATATAACCTTTTTAAGGGACCCAATATCAAGAGATTGAGATACCATTATTTATAATAATAATAATAATTGTTCATCTATCTTATTTGTACATTGTGTTTTATGGAATTACATGCACGTTTCATGCATGTACAATTATTATTCAAATCTACAATCATATCTCCTCTTTGTAATTCGTCAAAATTCAGAGTAGAAACATTAAGATATATGTATCTAATATTGTTTTTTGTTAATGCCCAAAGAGTGTCTCACCTGTGACCCATAATTATAGCAATGTGCCAGACGAACCTGAATACAAATTCTCTTAAATATTTTTATCCTAAAACACGAGAATTTACATTACCATTATTTATAGGTATTAAATTAATGGTTTTTAGAAGCGGCGTCTCGCAGACCTGGGCGAAATATGATCCTCACAGGGTACATCATATTTGTGTCTTTATCAAAGTTGAAAAAAAAAAAAAAATGTTAAATTTATCAAGTCTAAATGATGCCTAATTAACCAATTTGTGAGTTCACTTATTTGTAGCCTTGGGTCAGACTTATAAATTCATAGAAAATAGATCCCCACGTCACTGTGATGAAACGCTTAACATTACCTGGCATGTAATGATTAAAATAGGGAGTTTGATTCTCACGAGGTGGGGATGGCTTATCACACAAACATCTTTAAATCGACATCACAGTATTTGTCAACGCAGTCTACTCGCCGAGTGCTCCCTTGCGTGTAGCCTTATGCCAGACTAAGGACATTTAACCGAGAAGCAATGATTAGGAAGCTTGTTTCGGATAACGGTAAGGAAATCAATCCTCTTTAGGGGCTCCTATATTTTGGCTCTGTGTTTCACTAAGATAAACTTTGTAAATATTTTGAGCCCCTGAGCTTAGAATAGGATTAAGGAAGTTACCCGAGTAGGTCGTTAGCGGTTTCAGCCCTCATTGGGTGATCCATAATTATAGACTTGTACCTGAATCTGAATACAAATTAATTTATATTAATATGCGAGTACTGGACACATATCCGTTTATAGCATTTTTAAAAACGGGTTAAAAATTAGTTTTCAAAAGGTTTTTAATTTTTATATATTTTTACCGGTGTATAATACGCATCAACAATTCTACAAGAAACATTAAGTAACATTTAAAAGTAATAAATTTGTTTGTGTGCATATATATATATATATATATATATATATATATATATATACATACACATACTGAGAGAGAGAGATCTTAATTGTATCTTTAATTATTACACATTTAATGTCAGTGCGAAATATGGGAAGTACCCGAGAAAATTAGAGACACATAATTGTAGCCTTGTGCCAGACGAAGCTAAATACAGAATATTCCGCAGTGATATGCGTGTACTGTTTTTAGAAACACCTTAAATATTAGTGATTGAAAGATTTTAAATAAATCCTGAATTTTTATAGATTTCCTCGTGTATAACACGCATCAATAATCCTACAAGCAACATTTAGGAAAATTTAAAACTCATAATTTTTGTATTTTATTTTTTTTATTTATCTATTTTTATTTTATTGTGTGTGCGTGTGTGTGATTCTTATTGTGTCATTGATAATTTAATTCTGGGTCACCAGGGGGCAGTAGGGAGACTAGCGTGTCAAATAGGAGTATTTATGCACGAATCTCGTACCTTTCTTCTCGACCCACTTCTTATCGCCGTGTCCCTTCAGGACGTAGGCGATCATGGCTCTCCACAATTTCCTGTACTTTGAAGTTCCTAATATATTTTTTCTTTTTGTTATTTCTCCTAAACTATTATGCATCGTTTTCCTCTATCCTACTTTCCTTCAATCCGTCCTGTGAGTATCAGATTTTCCAAACCCACTTTCCTCATTATGTGCCCTAGATATTTCAACTGTCTCTTTTTGATGTTACGTACAAGTCAGACCTTATTCAGACTTAAATATGACTCAGATCTTTCGATTTTTTAAAGAAAAATATACACCTTGTATTACGAGAAATACAGTTGGGCAGCACATAAAAAATTGAATAATCTAATAAATAATTTAAAGAAAATAAAAACTGTATTTGATCTTAAGTTCACTACCATAATTCTATTGGGTTTGTACGCGCTTAAAAAAAAAAAATGGTTCCAGGAATGAAAGGTCCTTACTTATTGGAGGAATCCACTCTATGATTGACCAAGTTTTCAGCCGTACTCACCACACTTGGCCAATTCCGGGTTGGTGGTTCTATTTAACCCATAGTTGGGGGTTGAATTCAAAGTTGTCTTTCTGCTACACAAGGCAAGCTACATGAACTAGTCTGGTCTACTATTCAACCCATAGCTGGAGGAAGAGATGGATTTATATATATTTCTCGAGGGTAGTTGCCCGTAACTGAATCTAACGAACCTGTCTGAAATTCGAACCTCAGCTCTCCGATTCCTCGATCCAAGTCGCTATCTATTAATCCACCATACGAAATTCAGAGAACTATAGAGCGGCTTGTTCATGGCTATATATACGTAGAGACATAGCATTCTCTATTTGTATCAGAAGATGTGTAAAAGACCAGTGACATTTCTTTCGGCATGTGAATGTTTTTGTTACACGCTGTAACATAAGAAGAAGCGTTATGTCAAATATTTATACATATACATTAAATTTATCTATATTAGCGATTTGTACGTTTTACTTTTGTTGAAGACAACAGCCAAGTCAAGAACGATCATAAAGTATAGACAGGTTCGCTATACGTTTTGAAACAAGATAGGGAAGTCAATCCAACTATATATATATATATAAAATAATTTCTACATTAACTAAAAATCCTACAGAAATATCTTTTTAACGAGACAGTGTGCGCACACACATAATAAATATATATATATATATATATATATATATATATATATATATATATATATATATATATGTGTGTGTGTGTGTGTCTGTGTATATTTGTCTGCGTGGATACACACACACACACACATCTGTGTGTGTATACATGTTTTATACAGACACACAAAAAAAACCAAAACTTGTATACATTTTTCCCCTTTTTTACCATAAAGAACTGTGTGCATCTTTGTGTCCGCATTTTCTTTGTCAAAATAAGGAAATAAGTAAATAAAACAATGTTTTTTTTTGTGTGTGTGTCCGTGTCGCCAGAAGCCCGTAACCTATTAATAGTGAAGTAATAAAAAATGTTTTTACGGTACCTATCTGTTTAGTTTACAACACTCTTTCTTTGTCAATGCACATAGCCCGACGCTATTCTACGGATCGTATACGATGATAGCAATTTCGACAATTTCAGATGAGAATTTAGCAAAACTGTGTCGGTTTTACACTACAGACTTACTGACCCATCCAACGCTTACTTAAAAATCCTGTGTGCATCCACAAAAATATAGAGTGTGTGTCTTAATTTAAAAAACAAAAAAAAAATCAAACAATCAACAAAATCCCCCAAAACGACTGTGTGTAAATGAAAGATCGTTTTCAGAAAATAAGAAAAACGAATATATATATATATATATATGTTCACCTAAAAATCTTAGCTGTATGGTCACAAGAAATCCGTATTTTATGTATTCACCATTGTGTGTATTTTCTTTCTCCAAACCTGTATATGTGTGTACACGAAAAACGTATGTGTGTCTCACGTCATAGTGTACAATACTATCATAACAAAGTTAGTGTTTAAAATGTGTACACAGCTGAAATTTTATGCGTGGGAAAAAGAAAAAAATGTGTACACACCTTTTTTTTTTTTCCCCCTATTTTCTCTACAAATGGCAATTCTTTCATCTTTGTCTGTGTTTTAGGTTTAAAAATGTGTAAGCTCTGTCTGTGTTTGCGCTGAGTTTAAGTCCCTTTGTGTACACACTACAACCTGGAGGGGCTTGTTCTCTTCTTCCTTTGTGATTGCAGCAAGATAAATATATGTTTAGGAGTCTTTAACATCTTCGAATTAAATGTATTTGTCCTGTGTCGGTTGAACCCGAGTGCATGTGTTTTAAGCCTTCCGATATCCAAGTCTAATTATTTACTACCTTTGCGGTGTAGATATAAAAATTTTATTTTAAAACTGTGTCGTGTGACTGGCTACTCTGGTTCTCACATCCTTCGAGGTTTACTAAAAGAAAATAGCAACATTAAGCCGTTCTCACAGAAAGAGAGAAAGATTTGCTTTTTTTTATTTTATTGTATAATGAATTAAAATCCTTCAAAATTCACTAACATAATCCAGGCGAGAAACGTGCTGGAAAACGAATACCTACTGATCGTTTACTAATAATTTACATAGATATATCAAGTGTTAATTACGTGTCTATTCAAAACCTTACCTACAGTATATTTTCTTATCTATATTTTAGGACATGCACATCAGTGCTTTCCAGGTATGTGTGGTGATGTATACCAGTTAAAAAATTCCCACTCTCATTTTTAAATTAATTCATTCTCAATAAAGGTGTGTCACTAGTGAATACGTTGTGAACGCTTTTTTTTTTTTTTTAAAGATTCTATAAATATATATACTGTTTTTCTTATTTTTTATTACAGAATTTGACGTTTTCTAGTTATATTTCATATAGATGTACACCAATTTCAAACTGCTAATCCAAAATCCCCACTGACTACAGCAAACGGACACTCGATTCTTCACGTATAAATTTTCAAAAAAAATAAAAATAAAAGAACATAATTTCTTAAGTCTTAAGAGCAAGACAATCCCTTGTTAGTCTAGATTATTTTAATATCCAAAAGATTAAAACACTCCTGATTTATAGAATATATTATAAACGATTTGGTTTGGTTTTTTTTTTTGGAAGGGATATAAAACTGCTCTCAGTTTCCCGGTGTATTATATACACACACCAACTACAAAACGACCAATAATGTAGCCAATATATACACAACAGACAAGGGCCGACCATGAAGAAAAAGAAAAAGAAGCAAACAAATTAACTCTAGTTTAAACAAATTACAACAGAAATTTTAGGGTGTCAATCATGATCCAGTTCGGGGGGAGGTTTTTAAAGCGGACAAGACATTCCAGAGAGAGAGAAAGAAAGATAGAAATATCTTTCTGCTGTTTTTAGCCATATCAAAGCACGGAATAATTATTAATTCGCTGGAGTACAACATCGAGAATCATTTAGTGTTGACTTAAGCAAACAAAGAAATTGCAGATAATAACGTTGGATAAATAATCGTTTAAGCCTCAAGAGCAGTTATTTCACGAGAGTATGATAATAAACAAGAAAGAAAATGTAATAATCGACCTGACGGCTCGCGTACTTGGCTATCGTTTTTGGTACTCCCAATTTTGTTAGCTTCGTCCTATTTGTCACAAAATTCCGTACAGAAATCCATGGATAGATTTAAAAATGAATCTAGCCACTACATTGTAAAATTAGCTACAAAAATATTCGTTGATCTAGATACGATAGAAACAAGTTTTTAGTATCTAGGTAAATTTTTGAAAAGAAAAAAAAAAAAAAAAAATCTATTTTTGTTATACATTCTGTTGTTTGCATATTTTATAGTAGCGATATTTTGACCAAAAGATAGCTTGCTAAAAATGTTTTTATTTATTTATACAAATTAAAGAATATATATCCAACAAAAAAGAAATATTTCTTTAGGAACTTGATTTTTTTTTTTTTTTAAACTGGAATTGTCAAAAATCGAGCTATTTTTATTAATAACAGAACAACCCCCCCCAAAAAAAAACTGTTTCATTTAGTTTTTAAAAGATAGTCTCCTTTAATTACGGTTTTAACCCCCCCACCAAAAAAAAGAAAAGCTAACGTAGTAATTAAGCAGGTATTTTTTTTTAAAACCTCTTTTTACTTTTTTAAAATTGTTTCTGTATTTTTAACGTTCACGCCCAGCTTGGAAAAAGCGGACCCCCCCACCCCGAAAAAAAAAAAAAAAAACAAAAAAAAAAAAAAAACACAGAGAATCGTATTATGGAAGGGGTTAACAAATTAAAAATAGAAATAAAAACTTAAAACTATTTTTCATACGTTCAAAACAAAATATATATATATATATATATAGACAAAAAATATATATATATATATAAAAAATTTAAATATAAATTTAAAAAAAAAAAAAAAAAAAACTTACCATAATTTTTTAACAAAAATCCATGGAGTACTTTTTTTTGTTTGTTTTTTTTTTTTAAAGTGGTTCCTGCAAATTAATCCTTCAAGACTTAAACGGAATCGTTTGGTGAACAGAAGAATTTAAAAAAAAGAAAAAAAAAGTGATATTTTCAAGTTTTAAAAAAATATTAAAAATCTAAAAACAGTTGTTAATTTCCAATTAAGTGTTGATGACAAGTGAAGTTAGAGAAACGAGAATTCGTTTTATTTATGTATATAAATCCTTTGTGTAGTTGAATACACAGTAGATTTTATATCTACATGTATAAACAATCATCCAATATTGACTTCCAAACGAGAGAGAGAGCAAAGTAATCCTAGAGTTGCTTACTTAAAAATTACTTAGTAAAGATGCCTAAAAACACTCACTTGTAGGTAATAAACAATAATAAGTTGTTGGATGGCCTTAAAAATATATATTTATATATATATATATAAATATATATAGATTCAGATAGATAGATATTTTTCTTTCTGTGTTTTGATACAGATATATATGTATGGATATTTATATATACACACGGTATATATATATATAAAATATATATATATATGGGTGTGTGTATGAATGATAAGTAAAGTCCTTCAAATAAAACGTGCGTGTTCTTAATGCGAAGATTTGACTGAGTGTAAAAGCGAGTTTTCACGAAAGGGTCGT
>CAHIKZ030005589.1:160000-235000 GCA_903632075.3 Acanthosepion pharaonis | reverse complement strand
CCTCATTTGGCCTTGTGCCACCTTTTTGTATTTTTCAAAATAAATATTGCTTTGCTCTTTGATACTTAGACTCTATAGATGACGATAGACTACAGGTTTTGAGGAGACTGGAATCATCTCTTAATTGCTGGTGTTCCCATGGGGGTGGTAGCACCTGTTAGGGTCCCAGCTATGGGCAAATAGATACCACCTCCAAATTGACAAAAACATCATGAAAGTGTAATATATAGGTTTTAATACCAGCAATACATTTTTGAAAAAATATTAACAGCAATAAAAATCTTGTCAGCATTAAATAACCCATTGATGTCGATATACCGTAAAACAAAACAAGCCAAATAAATCTAGACTTTATGAATTTACGCGCAGTACTAGATTGGCAACTAGGTCCCATCATTCTATTCTTGAAATAGCTAGATGCAACAGTAATTTATATTTTTATAGTTTCTTCTCACGTTAACTTCCCGATTGTGAAAGATTCTCCGTACTTCTCTGTTAATTACGATCTTCAATCGCCATATTCTGCCTTTTGTGAAAAAATGTTCTCTTATTGTCCTTTCTCTTCACTAAAGATTACTCATTTTTTCAAACTCTAAGTAGCTCTTGTATCTTAGTGACTTTATTGCCTTTCTTTGTAAGAAATAGTTAAAAAAAACGATCAGTTCTAATTCTCCGACCATGTTGATAATATACTTTTTAGGGCAAATAATAATACATAGGGAGAATGATGATTTTTTTCCTTCTCCTAGGCAGGTTTCCAACTACGACGATAGAGACCAATCTGCTCTTCAATTTAAACCATAGCTCATGAGAGATTCTTACCTTTTCCCAGGGTAATTTTTCGAAGGTGTTTGATTGGAATTACATTATTATAGATAACGCGGCAATTTTCTTTACATTTTCTTTTATTTATTTAAACAGTAAGTGTTAGATCGAAGACGAAATATTAATTGATCTCGTCATCATCTCCACCACTTCTAATCCGGGTGGAGTCGGGTAGGCGGCTGCCTAGGTGACCAGATCCCTTCATATGTTTCGGTTCCGTTCTGAGTTTAATGTTGCAAAAGTAAGGTTCATGAATATCCGCTAAAAACACACACAAATAATTTGTCTATATTTCTGAGATGAGATATTGCAACAATTAACACTATTTACATTGTTTGGATTGCTGTCCTTATCTTTATTGTCATATTCACAACGTTTCGGCCGTTGTACGCTCCGACCTTCTTCAAGATATGCCTATATTTCTGCGATGAGGTATTCCAACTAGTTACACTATTTACATTGTTCAGACTGTTGTACTCATCTTTATTGACATATTCACGACGTTTCGGCTGTTGTACGCTCCGGTCTTCTTCAGAATTTTTCTGTATTTCTGAGATAAGGTATTGTAAATATTTTCATGGCATTGTAAATATTTATATTATTTGCATTATTCGGACAGTTATCCTCATCTTTCATGCCATTTACTCGACGTTTCAATCGTTGTACGCTCTAGCCTTTTTCAAGATCTGCCAATATTTTTGAAATATTGTGTTGTAATTATTTACATTGTTCGGACAGTTGTCCTCATCTTTGTTGTACGCTTCGGCCTTTTTCCGGTGTAGTCGTGTAGTATAATATGTTTAGGTCAGTAATCGTGATTGAAGACCAGCCTTTCCCTATCCACCATCTTTTGGCCTTGTGTCACATTTTTGTGTTAAAACAAAATAAATATTAATTGTCATCATGGTACCCAGGGTCTATGAATTTAAGTGCAGTAGTAGATTTACAGCAAGATATCATTTTACAGTCGAAATGGCTACATGCATCCGTAAGTTCTATGTTGACAGTTTCTTCTAGCGTACTTCTCGCCTGTGGAACTCTCTTTCGGTTAATTGCTTTCCAGATAAGTTTAATTTTCAAAAATTTAAATGCAATATTAGTTGTCATATTCTACCCCTCTACTTTTGTCGTTCTTGCTCCTTAATAATGTTTCCATTTTCTTATAGTCTTTCTCTCTCATTAACCCCCTCAGTAAAACGTCTTTTCACTCTCACTAACCCCTTCAGTAAATCCCCTTTTTAATCTCAGTAACCGCTTCTGGAAACCTCCTTTTAACTCTCAGGACTTCATAGTGATTCTGAGGTATTATGGTGGCTGTTGTAAGAATGTATAGTAAGAATGTGTTGTTTTGAAGTAAGGAATACTGTGGTATGTTTGTGTCAGTAATCGTGGCTAGCTAAGCTTAAGACAGATTGAAGACCAGATTTCTCTGCCCACACACTTTTGGCCTTGTGCCACATTTTTGTATTTTTCAAAGAAATATTATTTTCTGCTATGGCAGACAAATTGTACATATGGGAACTAGTTATGACTTTATAGAGACTATGAGGTATTATGGTGACTGTAGTAGGAATGTATATTAAGAATGTGTTGTTTTGGTGTAAAGAATACTGTGGGGTCAGTAATCGTGGCTAGTTAAGTTTAAGTTAACACAGATTGTAGACTACTTTTACCTTATCCGTCTTTGGTCTTGTGCCACATTTTTGTATTACTCAAAATAAATATTACTTTCCTTTATCATACCATGACTTTACGAACTTGAGCGCCATACAAAATTGGCGGTAAATTCTCATGATTTTGCAATTTAAATTGCTAGACGTAACTGTGAGCTCCATTCTAACAGTTTCTTCTCTCGCACTTCTCACTTGTGAGACTCTCTTTCGACTTCTTGATTCCCAGTCAAAATTGATCTTCTAAAATTTAAATTTAATTTCAATCATTATCTTCTGTCTCCTTACTTCTTATTCTTCTATCTTCCTCTCTCCTGAATAATAGTTTTCTCATATTCTTTATCATTAACAGTAACCTCTCCCCATTCTAATAGGTTTATTACCTTGCTTGGGGTGAAATGATTAATATAATATATATATTGGCTTTACTACAACCACACTCTCCCGTAGACTTACCTTTCACCTTTCTGATCTTAGTTCTATTAAACAACATTTCTTACAAAAAACATAGCCATGTACATAACATTAAACAGATATTGGTTGATAACACAACAATACTCAGACATACATAAACTATTCGCTATTTTGCTTAGTTTCTTGTATTCAATTTAAATATTCATCGAAGTTTATTTTTAAATGTTGTTATTTTTACCCCCTCCAGGTGAATTCTACATATAAGAACGAGTTAAGACTACATAGAGACTTTGGGGTATTATGGTGGCTACAGTAAGAATTTATAAGTAAGAATGTGTTGCTTTGGTGTAAGGAATACCGTGGTATGTTTAGGTCAGTAATCGTGGCTAGCTACGTTTAAGATAAGACAAATTGAAAACCAGACTTCCCTATCCCCCACTTTTGGCCTTGAGCCACATTTTGAGGCTAAAACAAAATTGCTTTCCCCTTTGCACATATGGGAACTAGTAAGGACTTTATAGAGACTATGAGGTATTATGGTGGCTGCAGTAAGAATGATAAATAAAAATGTGTTGTTTTGGTATAAAGAATACCGTGGTATGTTTAGGTCAGTAATCGTGGCTAGCTAAGTTTAAGTTAAGACAGATTGAAGATCAGCTTTCCACTACCCACTTTCCGATTGTGACACATTTTCCTATTATATCAATATAAATATTACTTTCATCTATGGTACCTAGACTTTATTAATTTTATTGTCCTCTCTCCTTAATAGTGTTTTCTTTTTCTCATATTCTCAATTTAATCTTCAAAAATTTAAATGCAATGTCAATCGTTATCTTCTGTCTTCTTAACTCTTGTTCTTTTATTGTCCTCTCTCTCCTTAATACTGTTTTTCTCTTTCTACTGTTATTTCACACTTAGTAACCCCTTGCGTCTTAGTGGATTTATTGCCTTCCTTGGGTGAAATGATTTTAAAAATTCTCCACACTTTCATTCAGCCATTTCAGAACATTATGACTATGACTCCCCATTATCCGTCTCACCCACGTACTAATTTTAAGGAGGAACTTCGACTCCGGTAGATTTTTTCCAATGACCTTTTGTAGAATAGACTCCCGTGTAGATGCTTCCGTAAACGCCACAATGTCAGGCTGTTCCAGTCAATTGCCAACTTTCCTTCCTATCCTGATGATATTCACATCTTCCAACTCCGCTTAAGTTCACACCTCATTTATTAACACTCTACCATGGGTGGCTCTTGTGTCTTTTCCTAGGTGAAAAGGAAAATGTAATATCGATCCTGCTATATGGAAGTGAATGCTGGACAATTTCCTCGCTGATGTTGAAGCGAATTGCAGCCACAGAGATGCGGTTCTACAGGAGGATACTGAGAATACCACGGGCGTAGCATTTGAGCAATGAGGAAGTCTTTTTTTTTTAGAGCAATTGAAACAAAAAGGACAATTATACGTCGAATAAGAAAGTGTTGGCACACAATGAGAAAAGAGAGCTTGGAGAATATAACACTCGCATGACATTTGTTTTAAGCAATTCACCCCAAGCAAGGCGGGAGTGCCACTAGCACGCAAGGGGCTACAGAGGATTGGGAACAAGAGTAAAGAGACGTGTGTGAAGAAAGGACACAGGACGGGGAGCAGGACCAAGATATCAGATGTCGATTGACATTACACTTGAATATTTGAAGATTATAGTTATCAGGGATTCAAGCAAGAGGAAGGGAATTCCACAGAAGCGAAGTGCGAGAGAAGAAGCTGTTGGAGTAATAGGGACGCTTAGATTTAACCGTTTCGACAGTGAAAGGTTGGGACCTAGATGCCAGCTCATTAGCTCGCTTAAATTCATGCAGTCTGGGAACCAGCGAAAGTAGTTCGTTGGAACAGATGCCGTGAAAATACTTGTAGAAGAGACAGAGGGAAGCCACGGCACGTCTGTTTGGTTTGGTTTGTTTTACGGCATATCAACCTCAATGGGTTATTTAATGCCGACAAAATTTTTTATTGTTGATAATATTTTTTTTTTCAAAATTCTATTTCTGGTAATGTTTTTTCCTTCAAAAAGATCTATTTTTGGTAATATTTTTTTTCTTCAAAAATCTATTTCTGTTAATAATTGTTCCCTCAAATATGTATATCTGGTAATATTTATTTTCAAAAACATTTATAGCTGATAAAATTTAAAAAAAAAAAGTATAACTGGTAATATATTGTTTTTTTTTCCCCAAAAGAACGTATAGCTGGTAATATTTTTTTCAAAATGTATTGCTGGTAATAATTTTTTACAAAAATGTTTTACCGATATTAAAACCTATTTTTACATGTTTTGACCCTAACAGATGCTACCACCCTGGGCCAGGATGGACCTGGGAACACCAGTAATTAATAGATGGTTCCACGCTCCTCAAAACCTCCTGATCAGATGTCTTGCTGTTGAACGTAGTTAATCGTCTTACCCAGGACGCGGATGTAGTTTATCGTCATATCCAGGACGAGGCACGTCTGTGAGAAAGTGACTGTAGACGAGATGCCAGATCAGGACCTATCGCATTGCATATTTGTCTCTGGATATTGTTGAGGACCTAGGGACGTACAGTGGGGCCACCAGACCATACTAGTCCCAAAAAGGTTTTGTTGCACAGGCAAGGCGATACCTATCGCTTTTGGTTTCGACTTGTTCTGAACGAAAAAAGCGATAAGCTAACATAAATGCTTGCGGCAAGGGGATGGTAGAACAGGGAGTGGGAGGGGCAGTAAAAAGATAAATATTACTAAAAGCGCGAAGAAAGGACTAATCATTAATTTTTAAGACAGACGGTATAGTTGTAATAAGAGGATCAGCCCAAGATGCGGGTTAAGAATTGGAGATGTCAAAATCAAGCAAGTTTGAAAATTTAAATATCGGCAAGTGTTTTAAAAGGGAATGGAAAAGGTGACACCGAAATCCGAAGAAAGTAAATAGTGTAAAAAATTAAAACACCTCATCTCAGAAATATAGATAGATCCTGAAGAAAGCCGGAGCGTATAATGGATGAAATATTGTGAATATGGCCACGAAGATGAGGACAACAGCTTGAAGAACGTAAATAGTGTAAATAATCACAATTACTCAGAAATATAGACAGATCCTGAAGAAGGTCGGAGCCTACAACGACCTAAACGTCGTGAATATGGCAACGAAGATGAGGACAACAGTTCGAATAATATAGTATAAATACTTACAATACCTCAACTGAGAAATATAGACAAATCCTGAAGAAGTCCGGAGCGTACAACGATCGTAACGTCGTTAATATGTCAATGAAGATGAGGACAACAGTTCGAACAATATAGTGTAAATACTTACAATACCTCAACTCAGAAATATAGACAGATCCTGAAGAAGGCCGGAGTGTATTACGATCGAAACGTCGTTAACGTGGCAAAGAAGCTGCGGACACCAGTTTGAACAATGAAATAGTGTAAGTAATTACAATACTTAATATCAGAAATATAGACAGATCATGAAGAAGGCCGGAGCGTACAACGGCTGAAACGCCGTGAATATGACAACGAAGATGAGGACAACAGTTCGAACAATGTAAATAGTGTAAATAATTACAATACCTCATCTCAGAAATATAGACAGACAATTTTACATACACACACACACACACACACACACACACACACACACACACACACACACACACACACACACACACAAAAAAAACATTTGTTAGGCAAGGACGTAGTCTCTGTTGTTATTTACAACTGTCTCCCATCGTTCTTCAATCTTGTTGAAGCTATTTTCGGTGAAACCTCATGTTTGTTGATGGAAGAAGGTTGAGACATAGTTTTCAACTGCCTGTACAGAGCAAATCTTTTACCATTTAAATTGTTCTATAGTGACTGGAGCAAATGAAAATCCGAAGTAGCCAAGTCAAGAGAATACGGTGAATGCTGTGGGGTTTCCTATTTCAACTTTTTAAGCTTCTGCAAAGTCTGTTATGCAACATGAAATCTTGCATTGTCGTTGGAGAAAATGGCACCTTTTCAATTTTCCAAAATTGGCCATCTTTCTTAAAGACAAATCTCTTGAAATGGCGAAAGACAGTGTAGTACCAATTTCCAAACTCTTAGCAATCTCTTCTGTCCAAATGTCGTATTCCTTCTCCAAGATGGCAATAAGTATCTTCATTGACGTCGAAAGATCGCCTGGAGCATGGTTGATCGTTTAGGTAAAAACCACCCTGACGAAATCTGCCAAAATCACGTTTTGACTGCCCGAAGATTTGAGACACGATCCAAAGGATTCTTCTGAATGTTTTTTTTTTCTTTTGTTGCAGTTTCGACGTTTTATCGTTCGCGAAATTCATAAAGCATAATACGGCGAAAGTTTAATTATCCATTCTCCATATTTAAGGCATTCATTTGTGGAAAAAAACTTCAACATTCAACAAAGGTTGGCTTGTAAGTGAACGACGAAATCTCTCGCTCTAGAACACACCAGAAATTGTCATCAAAACAAACACAAGAGTCAAAGTGCAGACATTTTATATTAACAATGAAAATTGGCTAAGAACTTCTTCTTCTTATTATTATTATTATTATTATTATTATTAATAATACTACTACTAATAATAATAATAGTAATAATAATATTTCCTTTGATTTCTGGCGTTTACACATTTCTTTCCGGGTCCCTCCCAGGGACATTAGGTTAGAAATGGCATCATGACATTTTCCACTGACACTGTAGGATTAATCCCAAAAGAGTTGAGACATTGAGGAAGGGTAATTTGTTAATAAAAGTGGAAATTAGCAAACCCAGAGAAAGTCTAAGATGAAGACTTTCCATAATATCAAAATAAAAACCTTCCTCCACAGAAGACTGAACACTTGTAAGGGAGCCATTAGTTGCAGAGAGTTGTGTTCTGGCTACAACTGAAGAAATAACATCTGCTTTAGGAATCCAGGGCGTCAGTGATTACCGTAGAATCACAATAAAAAGGAAAGGAGAAACTACAACAGGCACGTATATCCTTCCTTTTGCAACACCTCAAATCCCTAGAAAAATAAGACAGGTACAAATCTAACACTTTCGCACCAGCCCCTCAACCTCCGACGTCTTACTCTCGGGGTTAAGGTGTCTACTCGGTCCTAACCGAACTTAAGGGAGTGGCCATAGGTCTCCTGAGCATTATAGTTATAGTGGCGTTCCTCCACCCAACGCTCACCAGGGCCAATTCACAGCGCCAAAAATGGGAAAAACACAATTGTTTTTCCACAAAATCAATTTGAAAACACGATTAAGAGGCATCGCGAGAATGAAAGGGGGACAACTCATATTGAGTTATACTTATTATAAAACCCAGGTTGTTTGTGTGTGTGTGTGTGTGTGTGTGTGTTCGTTTATATATGGGATCGGATTTCCTACATTTTTCAACCGATTTCAACAAAACTTCACATTTTTTTTCCAGGAAGTGTTTCTTATTGTCTTGCACACTTTTTTCTTTATTTTTACATTCAGAATGCTTTAAAAATTCCATTTACAAGACAATTGTTTATAATAAAAATTGAAAACAATGTTTTTGTTTGAGTTTGGGTTTGACCAATTCGTAATAAAAAAAAAAAAAAAAAAAAAAAAACTAATTAAGACATGCGTGTCCGTCAACCTTAAACAATAATCTTTGTCAATTTTATTTTTCAGTCTTTATGATGGTCGATACTTGATCTATCTCTTACTGTTACATCCCCGGGCAATGCCGGGCTCTACTGCTAGTGTTGAATATGTGGCCAAAGGAATTCAAATCACATGGAAGAAGAACGTCACTATGAAATAAGATGTGCTAACTGCCAGGAAAACCATCCAGCAAACTCATGATTATGCAACTTCTAGAAAAAGGGGAAAGGAGATAGCCGAGGTAAAACATAAACGAAATATCTCATTCGTGGACCGTCCTGGGTATGACGATAAACTACATCCGCGTCCAGGGTAAGACAAAATACGTCCAACCGCAAGGCCTCTAATCAGGAGGTTTTGAGAAGCGTAGAACCACCTCTTAATTGCTGGTGTTCCCATGTCCACCCTGACCCGGAGTGGCAGCACCTGCTAGGGTCCCAGCTATGGGAAAATAGTTAACCCCGAAACTGAGTTAAATAGCATTATAAAATATCACCAGCAACAGGTTTTTGAAAAAAAAAATATTGCCAGCAATACGTTTTTGAAAAAATAATATTACCAGCTATACATTTTTGAGGAAAAAAAATATTAACAGAAACCAGGGAAAAAGTTGTCTGCATTAAATGACCCATTGAGGTGTTGATATGCCGTAAAACAAAACAAACCAGACAAACCAAATCATTCGTGGAGACAAAGCAAATTTTAGAAAGCTATATGAAAAGCCCATCCTATGCAAAAATAACGCCAGGAAGGACCACAATGAATACCAGTCAACCTGACAAATTCAGAGCGCTCATTGAGAAGCTCGCACACTTAGAGCCATTGACTGGCCCAAATTTCAGAACTACCTGAACGACATATACTCCAAGAAGATAGTGCAGACTGAACCACAAAAGTTTTGTGACCAAGTAAATGGGCTGTCTATAGCCATCAAACATGGCACGTGGAACTAGAACAGTCTACCCCAGTGAGCGAAATAAAGGGTTCAGTTCGAAATTCCAATCACCTGAAGAAGGCCGGAGCGTACAACGGCCGAAACGTTGTGATAAATATGGCGACAAAGATGAGGACAATAGTCCGAATAATGTAAATAATGTACAAGCAAATGGTTAAGTGATAACAAAAACCAGGTTTGCAGATATATCGTAAATTAAACAGTAAGTACACCAGAAGAGTATTACACGACTAGTGAGAGTGTATCGAATGAACCAGCACTCAATCTATTCACTGTTAATATTTAACAGCCCCCACACGAGGGATGTATGTGGCACAAGGACGAGTTTACCGTGGGTTCTCCGAGACCTTAGGATCGGCCAAAATATTCAACTCGAACCTGTATAAACGGGTTCAGGGCCTGTCTACCTCCCCGGACGAAATTTTGCCCTTCGGCAAAGCCTCGTCCGGGTTCCTCTCTGCTCGAGGCAGAGATTTCGACAGTAATGTACAATCTATTCATTGTTAATACTTAACAGCCCTCCACCCCCGCAACCACGAAGGATGGATGTGGGACAAGGCCGAGTTTATTGTGGGTTCTCCGAGCCCGTAGGATCGGCCAAAAATATTCCCTTCTGTTATAGAGTAGTTTCACAGTGGAGGCTTGTATTTCGCTAAGTCGGTCCTAAACAGGTTCGACGTACAAAACGTTAGGAACTTAATATAATAGTTAATGACGCAGCAATCTAGTTGTGGTTGTTGATACTTTAATGGCCGATATCGACTGACTGACCAACTCACTGAGCTCACTGGCGACTGCTATTACTCCTACTTATTATAGGTGGGAGAGTCTATTAACAGTAGAATAGGTATGTTCCTGTATAACACCTTCGAACCTGTATAAACGGCTCCAGGCCCTGTCTACCTCCCCGGACTTATCTTTGCCTTTCGGCAAAGCCTCGTCCGGGTTCCTCTTTGCTCAAGGCAGAGAGTTCGACAGTAATGAAGAATCTTATATTTAACGTCTCCCCACCACCTGGATCAAGGCCGAGTTTACCGTGGGTTCTCCGAGCCCGTAGGCTCGGCCAAAAATATTCCCTTAGAATCCGTAGAAACGGGTTCAGGGCCTGTCTATCTCCCCGGACAAATCTTTGCCTTCGGCAAAGCCTCGTCCGGGTTCCTCTCTGCTCAAGGCAGAGAGTTCGACAGTAATGAACAATCTATTCACTCTTCTCCGAAGCCTTCTCTCCAACTAATTTTATAGTATGTGGAAGAGTCTAACATAGACTCTTAAGAGGGAGGACACTACAGCAAAAAGAAAGTTAATGAAACACTTGAAATAATAAATAAATAAAAAAACAATTACAAAATCTATCGCTCAAACACAAAGCATTCCTCCAAATAGTATAAAATGTCATACAGAGCAAAGGTCACAGTGATCTTCTATCTGTCCACCCAAAACCATCAAAAATAAATTTAAGAAGTTACCTCCCCATACAAAAAATAAAAATAAAATAAAAATAAAAACAGAACTAGCCAAACAATAACAAGAAATTCACTGTGGCCAAATTTCTACCCAAAACCGTTTTGATAAACTGGAAGATATGGAGGTCGAAATCCCAAACCCACAAAGGACTAAAACCTCCAAACTCAAAATCTCAGAAAATTTAATCACAACCAGATATTAAGTTCCCCCCCCCACAACATTTAACAATCATGTATCAAATAATTCAATGGAATTGCCGTGAAATGAAGGCAAACATAAATGAACTGCTTCTGCTAATAACAGACCTGTCATCGGCAGTTGTTTGACTTCAGGAAACATTCCTTAAAGAAAATGACAAACTCAGCATAAAATAATATAATCAATACAACTACACACATGACACTGGGCTCCGAGCATCAGGCGATACATCCATCCTAGTTAGGAATGATTTACCTCAAAGTAAAATAAATTTAACAACTTTATAGACGACTACTGTTAAAGTGATCTTACTCAGGCCAATAAACATCTGCTCGGTATATATCATATGGAATAAACCATTAAATCAAGCTAAAATTCATGAAGTCATAAGGCAACACCCTGCCCCTTTTATGATACTAGGGGATTTTAACCGTCACAGCATAATATGGGGTAATAAAGACAGAAACCAAAAGGACCTTAGAAACAATAATTTATAAGAATGATTTTATTTATAATGATAAAGCCCCGACTTACATAAAGCCATTTTCTGGTAGATACTCGGCAATAGATCCATCAATTTATATAGATTTCTCTTGGAAGGTACTGGCAGACTTATGCGGTAGCAATCACTTGCCAGTCGTCCTACAAAACTCAGAACATAACGATAAAAATCTTCTCCGTTAGGAATTAGGCGGAACGAACTAGGAAGAATTTAAAAAACAATGTTCTGAAGAACTAGCTGAAAGAAAAACCATCAAGGGCTTGAAACATTTCACGGAAATCTCTATCGCTATAGCAAATGAATGCATTCCAAAAAAATTCTGATAAAAAAAAAATTCAACAGATCTTGGTTCGATGAAAAATGGAAAAAAAGCCATCAGGCGAAGAAGAGCAGCTCTGACTGAATTCAGCAAACAACCTACTCTATTGATATATCATCAGTTACCTCCCCTTAATATCTAGTGTTACAATTTTTGGAAACATTATGTACTAGTGAGTTAGCCCAAATGACTTGACTCACTTTATAGTCCACCGATAGAAGGTTAACCAATCAGAAGACGTACAACATTCAATCCGTCGTGTATAAAGGCGGCCATTTTGCCTACTCTACAGCTTGTCAGGCGAAGAGATAACAGAAGGACGAACTACGCTCTGCTATTTTTACCAAAATATCCACTGCTAACCTGAACAACTCTTTCCTACTGTCTTCGAAATATTCACTGCTAACCTCTGGATTCTATACTCAAAGACGACCGTCATCATGAACAACATCTAGGAGGTATAAAATGTACTCTGTTAAACCCGTCAGTAGACGAGTAGTCAGAGTAAAGTGCAATAAGGTTTTGGCATGAGTTTATTCACTGGTTCTGTTTTTACTACACTTACAACCTCCAATTTACTCCGAGCAAAAGCCCGTAACATAATTAAGGAAACTAAAAATTAATGCTGGAAAACTATGTCAGCAGACTCAGGTCTGCTGCAAAATCAAAATCCGTTTGGTATATGGTAACGAAAATAACAAATTCTGTAAAACAACTCGCGGTTAATAGCGGTTAATAGCTCTGAAATATTTATAAGTCTACCATTCGTCCTTGCCTCGAATATTGCTGCCACATCTGGTCTGGTGCTCCTGCTATTTATTTAGAGATTCTTGATAAAATCCGAAGAATAATCTGCAATGTTATCGATCTCAGCTTCAATCACTTCCTCACCGCTTCCTCTGTGCGTTTTCTGCTGACATGAAGTGGAACGAATATATTGAATCAATTGTTACGTATGCAGCTAAACACGTTGGTTCACGAGGTCGAACTAGACAATTTTTCGTGCCTGAATCTATCTTACATATTTATAAGTCTACAATTCATCCAGTGTATATCGAACCGAGGAGCCCAGAGAGAATTCTGAACAGAAAGCTCTATTTAACTTTTTTACGATATTTTGTAAAAAATACGTTTCAAAACAAAATTCTTAATGGCTAATCAAGGAAGATCAACCTGTATTCCAAGCATGTGAAACGACACACACTATTAAACATATATTAACCAAGTGTTCAGACCTTGCTCTCTCTCAAGACAAAAATGTTATAATATAAACAAAATGTAAGAGATCTGCAAGAAAGCAAAAGTGGATGACATAATATTATTTCTGAAACCAGTGGGCCTCTCTCAAAAAATATAAAGCAAATGGGACTGTCAATAAAATCAATTTCTTTACAAAATGTATATCTGAAAAGAATACATCAATGAAACCAGACTCTCGACAAAAATCCTTTTTACAAAAATATGTCAATGAAACCTGATTTCTTACAAAGAATACATATACTATTCATACAAATCTATTTGTTTTTCCGACATTAAAGGAACCATTGAGGTTACTATGCCGTAAAATAAACCAAACCAAACCATTATTTCCTTTCATTTCAGTTGTTTACTTCGGTTCAGAATCAGGGATCTATAGTCAAAAATGGCTTCATGAAATTTCCACTGACCGAAAGGAAGAAGTAGTACTGGCCAGCTTATGCATTGGCCACATGCTAAACAACGAAGACCAACCAGTAGGCTAAGCGTGTGAAACATTGTACACTAAACATATATTAACCGAGCGTTCAGATTTTGCTCTCTCTCAAGACAAAAATGTTATAATATAAACAAAATGTATGAGATCTTGAAGAAAGCAAAAGTGGATGACATAATATTATTTCTGAAACCAGTGGGCCTCTACCAAAAAAATAAACCAAATGGGATTGTCAATAAAAACAATTTCTCTACAAAATGTCTATCTGAAAAGAATACGTCGATGAAACCAGACTCTCGACAAAGACCCTCTTTACAAAAATACATCAATGAAACCTGATCTCCTACGAACTGATTTCTTACAAAGAATATATATTCTATTCATACGAATCTATTGTAAAAAATTTGCCGACATTAAAGGACCCATTGAGGTTGATATGCCGTAAAACAAACCAAACTAAGCCATTAATATTTCCTTTGATTTCAGTTGTTTACACAATTCATTCGGGTCAGAACCAGGGACCTGTGGTCAAAAATGGCTTCATGACATTTTCCACTGATCATTTTTGTAAAAAACAAACAAACAAACAAAAACCCAAACTCACTCATCTTTCACATAGATAAAGCTCTTTTTAATGTGTGAGGTGTACATGAGTACATTTTTTGTTATTTCTTTAAGTCATGAACCAGGAATCCCTTCAATGAGTCTATCACAACCTTTTCCAATCAATCCGAGTGCTCCAACTACAACTGGAATTACTGATATCCTCATGTGCCACATTTTTGAGATTTCCACTTCAAGATCCTCGTATTTTGACAAAGATTTTCAAAGACACATTACAATCTACAATGACTGCCATGTCAATAAGAAAGCACATTCTATTTTGGGGGGTTTTGATCATGATCTCTGGATGATTCATTTTAATTGTTTTGTCTGTGTACTGTTAAGTCCAATAAAATTGTTACAAATCTTATCTCTGTAACTAGGTCTGGGTGATGTTCATACCAGTTTCTTGCAGTCTTCCTCCCGTAAACGTTGCATATATCCCAGTGCATATATTGGCTAATTCTATCATGACGAGTGTTATATTCGGTGGGTGCTAATAATTTGCAACCTGATACAAAATAGTCAATTGTTTCTGGATATTTACCACAGGATCTGCATTTCGGGTGAACTCAATTTTGAAGTATTTTTACTTTGTAATTTCTAGTTAGCAAGCATTTTCAACTTTTAACCCAGTACTATGTTACCACCGATGGGTACGGTGTTTTGCTTACGCCAGCTTCTCTGGTACTTGCAGAGTCTTGACCATGATGAGGCTTATCTTACCACTTTTTCTGCATTTGGTCCATTGCATTTGCTTTTGTAAACTTATTTAGTTTCTTTGCCGCTGCATGGTCTATTTGCACTTCGTCCACTTGAAATTCTCTTTTGAAATTGTTGGCTTCCTTTATTAAGGAATAAAATTTCTTATTTCTTTCATGTTCTTTGACACAGATCATCATCCAGTTTTCTGTAGTTTCCAGATATTTTCGAAGACCGCTTGTTGTGGTTTTGAAAGACAATTCTAGTTGAACTAATCCTCTACCTCCTTCGGATTTGGGCACATATAGATTCTCAATATCAGCATTAGGATGATGCACGCAGTGTCAAGTGATAAAATTTCTCGTTTTGGCATCCATTCACTTAATGTCAGCTAGGATTCAATTAAGGATGTTGAAACTGTATTGCACCACAGTTGTTCCAGTTCTATAATCTTTGCTACAAAATCTAAATCTATTGAGAGTGTTTCTGTAATTCTTCCTTTCTTGAATGTTACTTTTGCACATTTATCTAATCCGAAATCCATACCGATGTCAATGAAATATTTTATGGTAGTGAAAAGACACTTCAATTTATTGTCGTCTTTGGCAAAGGCTTATTATTATTATTTGTTTCTTGCAGTTTCCTTCATGTAACAGTTGCATATATTCCTGTGCAGATATAAACCCACTCTGTCATGTCGAATATTATATTCAGTTGGTGTTAACACCACCGTGCAACCTGATACAAGATGGTCAATTATTTCTGGATATTCATCACAGAATCTGCATTTCGGTTTAACTCAATTTTTAAGTATGTTTGCTTGGTTATTTCTAGTTAGCAAGCCTTGGCAGCCATAATAAAACCTTCAGAATTTAATTGGGGTCATTAATTAGCGTTAATAATGTCTGTGGGAGGGTTATAGAGGACATAATTGTGTATCATGTCATTTTCTAGGGAGGTTAGAGCTTGCCAAACATTGTCTTGGTTCTATATTCCCATTCTTGTAGAGGTTTAGCCTTCATTCTTTCTTGCTCTAGTTTGATCCACTCCGCATTGGGATTATATTCCTTCGGGTTGGGTCCAAATATTCTGGCATAATAGTTTGTCATTTCCTGGGGATTTCCATTTTGTTTTTTTTGAGTTTTTTTGTTAGAGCTTCCCAAACATTGTCCTTGGTTCTACATTCCCATTCTTGTAGAGGTTTAGCCTTCATTCTTTCCTGTTCTCGTTTGATCCATTATGCATTGGGATTATATTCCTTTGGGATTATTCATTTACTTGTTGAACCACATGAACCTCTTCGACATCCCTTTTCTCCCAAAGTACAGTTCGTTAAGGCAGACATGATTAATTTTTCAACTCATTATTATTATTATTACTATTTTGATATTATTATTATTATTATTATTATTATTGTTGTTGTGGATTCCGAGATGAAATTCAGTTTCCAATGAATGACAAACGCAAGAATTAAATATAAGAAACTAAATGTATTTACACAATAATACAATGGGTAATACTGTTAGTAAATCCAGGAACGCCGTTAGTAGCAATAATGATAATATATATATATATATATATATATATATATATATATATATACTAGCAGTAGAGCCCGGCGTTGCCCGGGGATGTAACAGTAAGAGATAGATCAAGTATTGACCATCTGAAACTGAAAAACTAAAATAGACAAAGATTATTGTTTAAGGTTGACGGACACGCATGTCTTAATTAGTTTTTTTTTTTTTACAAATTGGTCAAACCCAAACTCAAACACAAAAACTGTTTTCAATCGTTATGAGTCTACCAATTGAATAGAATTTTATTATAAACAATTGTCTTGTAAATGGAATTTTTAAACCATTCTGAATGTAAAAATAAAGTAAAAAGTGTGCAAGACAATAAGAAACACTACCTGCCAAAAAAAAGTGAAGTTTTGTTGAAATCGGTTGAAAAATGTAGGAAATCCGATCCTATATATAAACGAACACACACACACAAACAACCTGGGTTTTATAATAAGTATAACTTGATATGAGTTGTCCCCCTTTCATTCTGCCGACAGAATCGTGTTTTCAAATTGATTTCGTGCAAAAAGAATTGTGTTTTTCCAATTTTTGGCGCTGTCAGAACCACCGCAAGGTAATTTTATGTAGTCCTGTGAAGTTTTGTTGAAATCGGTTGAAAAATGTAGGAAATCCGATCCAATATATAAACGTACAAACACACACACACACACACACAATCTGCATTTTATAATAAGTAAGATATATATACAGTCTTGAAGAAGGACTTCCTTAGAGTCTACGTGCTTGTAACTGACTTCTACAAGCGGTTACCTCACACTATTACTCTACCTCCAACTCAATCACAATCTCAGTCTTCTTACTATCTGACTACTCTCACTGACTCTGGGTATTTAACGGCAGCAGTACACTTTGGTCGAGTCCACTTATATGAAAAAAGGGGAGGACCCAATAACAATTATTATTATTATTATTATTATTATTACTATGTCTTCTACAAATAACTGAATAGTTTTTAATTTGCGCACGCGTATGTGTGTATCCAGACCCCGAAGAATGCATCGAGACCCCTTATCTCGACTCTCACCCCCACCATATTTTTTATATAGATATTTCTTTGTTCCATATTCCAGAGTCTTTGAACCCGTTAAAGTCAGCATCCCTTCTCGCCACGTAAAACAGGTTAATTGTCCTCCACTCCCTGATCCACACAGAAGACAGAGTTGATCCCCCAAGAGATGACAGAAACTATTTTCATCGTATCTTTATCATTGCTTCTGAGATATTTTGTCTCTGGGAGCGAGAACCTTGTTTTTATGAAACCATATAATAATTAACAGTGTAGACTTATTTATGCTAGTTTTAACCCGCTAAAATTTCACGATTTTTTTTCTATTTTGATGAATTTTTAACTCTTAAGTTACGCACCGAGTAAGCTCATGGCTAGTTCTACGACAATAAAACATCCGCAGAATGTTTCCTTATAAGGAAACGGATAACATTACCATTACCATTAGAGACGAAAAAAAACCCCAAAAAAACAACAACAAAAAACCCCAAAAACAATTTGATCTCAGCTCGGTGGCCAGGGGTGAAGAAAAGCCGAGCTCAATTAATACTGGCTGCTCAGTTAATGAATGCCGAATATTTCCTTCTAAGAAAACGGCTATATATATATATATCACAATGAATCATTCATACAAAAAATAAATTAGTAAAGTTACTGATATGAAATGGCGAAATCCCTTCACTAACAAAAACCAAACAGATCAAACCAATCTAATAAAAGATTCATCTTGAATCTACGTATACCAGATATTAATTTTGAAATATTTAATATTGCATGGCAATAGGAGTAAATTCTGAGGACACGAAAACGTTATCATCTTCGCTTCAAAGGTGACATGATGACGATATCTATAAACGCTCGCTCAAAGCTATTTTTAATCATTAATTTTTAATTAATGATTAAAAATAGCTTTGAGCGAGCGAAGTCAATGGATCTTGGTGGGAAACGCCTTTCTTCAAAAATTCTGAACTCTAGCTACATAATCATAAACAAAAAAATGCATCAAATAATAGAAACCACATAAGTTGAGGACTTTCAACAGCCGCAACAACGAAGATGGATAGCAAATGTAACGCGAAAAGAAAATAATGATATAATCAAAATGTTGACTATTGACACTTCTTCAAATAAAAGGTTAAGAATGAAATCCCCGATCACCGCAAACAGTTGCTGATTTGAGAAGATAATTTTCCTGAAAAATTGTTGTAATAGAAAGTTTTTGTTTTTTTTTTAATTTCAAGCGAAAACAGTCCTGGCTACTCGGTCAATGAATGTTAAATGTTTCTTTGTAGAGAAAGTGTTAACAGTCTTCTTCTCCTTCATTTGCCATGTCCTTTTCAGCACATTGGTGATCATGGCTCTCCCCAATTTCCCGTCCTTTTTAGCTCTTAATAAATGCTGTATTTTCGTTATTACTCCTAAACCTTGCTCAGACATCCATTTACTCAAGCTCCTTCTTCTTCTTCTTCTTCTTCTTCTTCTTCTTCTTCTTCTTCTATGTGCCGTGTCACTTCAAGACATTGGCAATAATGGCTCTCCACAATTTCCTGTCCTTTGTAGCTCTTAATAAATTTTGTCTTTTTGTTATCTTTCCTAAACCTTTTTCCGCCATTCATTTACTCAAGCTTTTTATTCTATGTGTCGTGTCCCTTCAGGACGTTGGCGATCATGGCTCTCCACAATTTCCTATCCACTCTAGATCTTAATACATTTTTTGTCCTATTGTTATCACTCCTAAACCTTGATCCGCTATCCATTTACTCAATCTTCTTCTTCTTCTTCTTCTTCTAGTTTTTTTTCTTCCTCTTCTTTTCATCTTTTTTCTCTCCCAATCCCTTTTCTATCAACTATTTAGAAAAACTCTTTAGGTATGTTATGAGTTTTTTCCTCGGTTCTTCTTGCCTTCAACATGTGAGTGTCAAACTTTCCAAGCCCTCTTTCCTCATTATGCAAAAAAAAAAAAAAAAAAAACGGTAGGAAGGAAAACCCCCATCAATACTGGAAAGAGCGATAACAGCTACTGGACATGAGAAATCTATTTCCCTGAAAAATTTTTTTTAAGAGAAATGTTTTTAATTATATTTAAAAAATTTTCAACCATTTCACCCAAAGCAAAGCAATAAAGCCACTAATCCGTAATGAGTTACTGAGTGTGAGAGAATGTGAGAAAAAGAAAAGCTTTATTAAAAAAAAGAAGAATAAAAGAACAAGAATTAAGAAGGCAGAAGATAACGATTGACATTGCATTTCAATTTTAGAAGATCAAATTGAGAATATGAGAAGATGAAAACACTATTAAGGAGAGAGGACAATAAAAGAACAAGAATTAAGAAGACAGAAGATAACGATTGACATTGCATTTCAATTTTAGAAGATCAAATTGAGAATATGAGAAGATGAAAACACTATTAAGGAGAGAGGACAATAAAAGAACAAGAATTAAGAAGACAGAAGATAACGATTGACATTGCATTTCAATTTCTGAAGATCAAATTGAGAATATGAGAAAAAGAAAACACTATTAAGGAGAGAGGACAATAAAAGAACAAGAATTAAGAAGACAGAAGATAACGATTGACATTGCATTTAAATTTTAATCTTTTCTCTGAAGGCAAGGCAATAAAGCAACTAAGCCCTAAGGTGTTACTGAGTGTGACAGAAGATAACAATTGACATTGCATTTAAGTATTTTAAGATCAAAGTTGACTGGAAACCGGAAGGGAATTCCACCAGCGAGAAGTACGAGAGAAGAAACTTTTAGCATTGAACTTCCGGTTACATCTAGCCATTTCAACTGTAAAATGAGTTCTTGCTATAATTCTAGTGCTTCGCTTAAATTCGTGAATTCTACGTACGAATAATATCGCTGATTTGTAAAGAATCTCTAGATATCCAGAAGGATTACGGGATCCTATGGGGCAGCAATACTCTAAGCAAGGACGAATGGTAGACTTATACATGTGGAAGATAGATTTTAGAGATAGAAAATTATCTATTAAGACACAGTGAATCAACTTTCTTTGCAGTAGGCATAGCAATGGATTCAATATAGTCTTTCTACTTCATGTAGGCCCTGGATTTTTAACCCGAAAAAGAGCAACGTGTCACTCTCCTGAAGATAGAATGGGGTCTCTCAGATGATCAATAGAGCATGTATATATATATATATATATTGATAATATGGTGGTCAATATATATATATATATATATATATATATATATATATATATATATATATATAATATATATGGTATCAGTATGAATATATATAAATTCCCAAGAGGATAGAATCCAGGTAGAACTCAATGTCCAGGGCAGAGTTAGAATATAATATAAAGGCACAAACACTAATATTCCATGGTTATAATTTATTACATTGGAATCGTAATCACGATCCAATTCATCAGACCTACAAATTCAAAAAGAAATTGGAAAATATAACTCTGGGTATAAAAAGAAAAATTTTAGTGAGAGGGATTTTCGCCATTTCATATCGCTTAACTTTTACTAATTTATTTTTAGTATGAATGATTTATTGTGATATATATATATATATATATATATATATATATATATATATATATATATATATATCACAATGAATCATTGAGATATATATATATATATACAATGAAATTGAGATATATATATATATATATATATATGAATGATTCATAGTGATATGTATACATATATATATATATATACATATATATATATCACAATGAATCATTGATATATATATATATATATATATATATATATATATATATATATATATATATATATATAAATGAATCATTGATATATATATATATATACAATGAATCATTGATATATATATATATATATCATATCAATGAATCATTGATATATATATATATATCACAATGAATCATTGATATATATATATATATATCACAATGAATGATTGATATATATATATATATATATATATATATCACAAATGAATCATTCATACAAAAAATAAATTAGTAAAGTTACTGATATGAAATGGCGAAATCCTTCACTAACAAAAAACCAAACAGACCAAACTAATCTAATAAAAGATTCATCTTGAATCTACGTATACCAGATATTAATTTTGAAATATTTAATATTGCATGGCAATAGGAGTAAATTCTGAGGACACGAAAACGTTATCATCTTCGCTTCAAAGGTGACATGATGACGATATCTATAAACGCTCGCTCAAAGCTATTTTTAATCATTAATTTTAATTAATGATTAAAAATAGCTTTGAGCGAGCGAAGTCAATGGATCTTGGTGGAAACGCCTTTCTTCAAAATTCTGAACTCTAGCTACATAATCATAAACAAAAAATGCATCAAATAATAGAAACCACATAAGTTGAGGACTTTCAACAGCCGCAACAACGAAGATGGATAGCAAATGTAACGCGAAAAGAAAATAATGATATAATCAAAATGTTGACTATTGACACTTCTTCAAATAAAAGGTTAAGAATGAAATCCCCGATCACCGCAAACAGTTGCTGATTTGAGAAGATAATTTTCCTGAAAAATTGTTGTAATAGAAAGTTTTGTTTTTTTTAAATTTCAAGCGAAAACAGTCCTGGCTACTTGGTCAATGAATGTTAAATGTTTCTTTGTAGAGAAAGTGTTAACAGTCTTCTTCTCCTTCATTTGCCATGTCCTTTTCAGCACATTGGTGATCATGGCTCTCCCCAATTTCCCGTCCTTTAGCTCTTAATAAATGCTGTATTTTCGTTATTACTCCTAAACCTTGCTCAGACATCCATTTACTCAAGCTCCTTCTTCTTCTTCTTCTTCTTCTTCTTCTTCTTCTTCTTCTTCTATGTGCCGTGTCACTTCAAGACATTGGCAATAATGGCTCTCCACAATTTCCTGTCCTTTGTAGCTCTTAATAAATTTTGTCTTTTTGTTATCTTTTCCTAAACCTTTTCCGCCATTCATTTACTCAAGCTTTTTATTCTATGTGTCGTCCCTTCAGGACGTTGGCGATCATGGCTCTCCACAATTTCCTATCCACTCTAGATCTTAATACATTTTTTGTCCTATTGTTATCACTCCTAAACCTTGATCCGCTATCCATTTACTCAATCTTCTTCTTCTTCTTCTTCTAGTTTTTTTCTTCCTCTTTTTTCATTTTTTTTTCTCCCAATCCTTTTTCTATCAACTATTTAGAAAAAACTCTTTAGGTATGTTATGAGTTTTTTCCTCGGTTCTTCTTGCCTTCAACATGTGAGTGTCAAACTTTCCAAGCCCTCTTTCCTCATTATGCAAAAAAAAAAAAAAACGGTAGGAAGGAAAACCCCCATCAATACTGGAAAGAGCGATAACAGCTACTGGACATGAGAAATCTATTTCCCTGAAAAAAATTTTTTAAGAGAAATGTTTTAATTATATTTAAAAAATTTTCAACCATTTCACCCAAAAGCAAAGCAATAAAGCCACTAATCCGTAATGAGTTACTGAGGTGCAGAGAATGAGAAAAAAGAAAAGCTTTATTAAAAAAAAGAAGAATAAAAGAACAAGAATTAAGAAGGCAGAAGATAACGATTGACATTGCATTTCAATTTTAGAAGATCAAATTGAGAATATGAGAAGATGAAAACACTATTAAGGAGAGAGACAATAAAAGAACAAGAATTAAGAAGACAGAAGATAACGATTGACATTGCATTTCAATTTTAGAAGATCAAATTGAGAATATGAGAAGATGAAAACACTATTAAGGAGAGAGGACAATAAAAAAGAACAAGAATTAAGAAGACAGAAGATAACGATTGACATTGCATTTCAATTTTGAAGATCAAATTGAGAATATGAGAAAAAGAAAAACACTATTAAGGAGAGAGGACAATAAAAGAACAAGAATTAAGAAGACAGAAGATAACGATTGACATTGCATTTAAATTTTAATCTTTTTCTCTGAAGGCAAGGCAATAAAGCAACTAAGCCCTAAGGTGTTACTGAGTGTGACAGAAGATAACAATTGACATTGCATTTAAGTATTTTAAGATCAAAGTTGACTGGAAACCGAAGGAATTCCACCAACCGAGAAGTACGAGAGAAGAAACTTTTTAGCATTGAACTTCCGGTTACATCTAGCCATTTCAACTGTAAAATGAGTTCTTGCTATAATTCTAGTGCTTCTTAAATTCGTGAATTCTACGTACGAATAATATCGCTGATTTGTAAAGAATTCTAGATATCCAGAAGGATTACGGGATCCTATGGGGCAGCAATACTAAGCAAGGACGAATGGTAGACTTATACATGTGGAAGATAGATTTTAGAGATAGAAAATTATCTATTAAGACACAGTGAATCAACTTTCTTTGCAGTAGGCATAGCAATGGATTCAATATAGTCTTTCTACTTCATGTAGGCCCTGGATTTTAACCCGAAAAAAGCAACGTGTCACTCTCCTGAAGATAGAATGGGGTCTCTCAGATGATCAATAGAGAGCATGTATATATATATATATATATTGATAATATGGTGGTCAATATATATATATATATATATATATATATATATATATATATATATATATATATTGATAATATGGTGGTCAGTATGAATATATATAAATTCCCAAGAGGATAGAATCCAGGTAGAACTCAATGTCCAGGGCAGAGTTAGAATATAATATAAAAGGCACAAACACTAATATTCCATGGTTATAATTTATTACATTGGAATCGTAATCACGATCCAATTCATCAGACCTACAAATTCAAAAAGAAATTGGAAAAATATAACTCTGGGTATAAAAAGAAAATTTTTTTGAGGAGGGATTTCGCCATTTCATATCGCTTAACTTTACTAATTTACTTTTTAGTATGAATGATTTATTGTGATATATATATATATATATATATATATATATATATATATATATATATATATATATATCAATGAATATTGAGATATATATATATACAATAAATGAAATATATATATATATATATATATATATGTTCATAGTGATATGTATTCATATATATATATATATACATATATATATATCATGAATCGATCATATATATATATATATATATATATATATATATATATATATATATATATATATATATCACAATGAATCATTGATATATATATATATATCAATGAATCATTGATATATATATATATATATATCATTAATGAATCATTGATATATATATATATATCACAATGAATCATTGATATATATATATATATCACAATGAATGATTGATATATATATATATATATATATATATATCAAATGAATCATTCATACAAAAAATAAATTAGTAAAGTTACTGATATGAAATGGCGAAATCCCTTCACTAACAAAACCAAACAGACCAAAACTAATCTAATAAAAGATTCATCTTGAATCTACGTATACCAGATATTAATTTTGAAATATTTAATATTGCATGGCAATAGGAGTAAATTCTGAGGACACGAAAACGTTATCATCTTCGCTTCAAAGGTGACATGATGACGATATCTATAAACGCTCGCTCAAAGCTATTTTTAATCATTAATTTTAATTAATGATTAAAAATAGCTTTGAGCGAGCGAAGTCAATGGATCTTGGTGGAAACGCCTTTCTTCAAAAAATTCTGAACTCTAGCTACATAATCATAAACAAAAATGCATCAAATAATAGAAACCACATAAGTTGAGGACTTTCAACAGCCGCAACAACGAAGATGGATAGCAAATGTAACGCGAAAAGAAAATAATGATATAATCAAAATGTTGACTATTGACACTTCTTCAAATAAAAGGTTAAGAATGAAATCCCCGATCACCGCAAACAGTTGCTGATTTGAGAAGATAATTTTCCTGAAAAATTGTTGTAATAGAAAGTTTTTGTTTTTTTTTAAATTTCAAGCGAAAACAGTCCTGGCTACTTGGTCAATGAATGTTAAATGTTTCTTTGTAGAGAAAGTGTTAACAGTCTTCTTCTCCTTCATTTGCCATGTCCTTTTCAGCACATTGGTGATCATGGCTCTCCCCAATTTCCCGTCCTTTTTAGCTCTTAATAAATGCTGTATTTTCGTTATTACTCCTAAACCTTGCTCAGACATCCATTTACTCAAGCTCCTTCTTCTTCTTCTTCTTCTTCTTCTTCTTCTTCTTCTTCTTCTTCTTCTTCTATGTGCCGTGTCACTTCAAGACATTGGCAATAATGGCTCTCCACAATTTCCTGTCCTTTGTAGCTCTTAATAAATTTTGTCTTTTTGTTATCTTTCCTAAACCTTTTTCCGCCATTCATTTACTCAAGCTTCTTATTCTATGTGTCGTGTCCCTTCAGGACGTTGGCGATCATGGCTCTCCACAATTTCCTATCCACTCTAGATCTTAATACATTTTTTGTCCTATTGTTATCTCTCCTAAACCTTGATCCGCTATCCATTTACTCAATCTTCTTCTTCTTCTTCTTCTAGTTTTTTTTCTTCCTCTTCTTTTCATCTTTTTCTCCCCAATCCCTTTTCTATCAACTATTTAGAAAACTCTTTAGGTATGTTATGAGTTTTTCCTCGGTTCTTCTTGCCTTCAACATGTGAGTGTCAAACTTTCCAAGCCCTCTTTCCTCATTATGCAAAAAAAAAAAAAAAAAAAAACGGTAGGAAGGAAAACCCCCAACAATACTGGAAAGAGCGATAACAGCTACTGGACTTGAGAAATCTATTTTCCTGAAAAAATTTTTTTTAATAGAAATGTTTTTAATTATATTTAAAAAATTTTCAACCATTTCACCCAAAGCAAGGCAATAAAGCCACTAATCCGTAATGAGTTACTGAGTGTGAGAGAATGTGAGAAAAAGAAAAGCTTTATTAAAAAAAAGAAGTATAAAAGAACAAGAATTAAGAAGACAGAAGATAACGATTGACATTGCATTTCAATTTTAGAAGATCAAATTGAGAATATGAGAAAAAGAAAACACTATTAAGGAGAGAGGACAATAAAAGAACAAGAATTAAGACGACAGAAGATAACGATTGACATTGCATTTCAATTTTAGAAGATCAAATTGAGAATATGAGAAAAAGGAAACACTATTAAGGAGAGAGGACAATAAAAGAACAAGAATTAAGAAGACAGAAGATAACGATTGACATTGCATTTCAATTTTAGAAGATCAAATTGAGAATATGAGAAGATGAAAACACTATTAAGGAGAGAGGACAAGAAAAGAACAAGAATTAAGAAGACAGAAGATAACGATTGACATTGCATTTCAATTTTAGAAGATCAAATTGAGAATATGAGAAAAAAAGGAAACACTATTAAGGAGAGAGGACAATAAAAGAACAAGAATTAAGAAGACAGAAGATAACGATTGACATTGCATTTCAATTTTAGAAGATCAAATTGAGAATATGAGAAAAAGAAAACACTATTAAGGAGAGAGGACAATAAAAGAACAAGAATTAAGAAGACAGAAGATAACGATTGACATTGCATTTCAATTTTAGAAGATCAAATTGAGAATATGAGAAAAAGAAAACACTATTAAGGAGAGAGACAATAAAAGAACAAGAATTAAGAAGACAGAAGATAACGATTGACATTGCATTTCAATTTTAGAAGATCAAATTGAGAATATGAGAAAAAGGAAACACTATTAAGGAGAGAGGACAATAAAAGAACAAGAATTAAGAAGACAGAAGATAACGATTGACATTGCATTTCAATTTTAGAAGATCAAATTGAGAATATGAGAAAAAAAAACACTATTAAGGAGAGAGGACAATAAAAGAAAAGAAATTAAGAAGACAAGAATTAAGATCAGAGAATGAGAAAAGGAAGATAACGATTAAGAAGACATTGACATTTTTCAATTTTAGAAGATCAAATTGAGAATATGAGAAAAAGAAAACACTATTAAGGGGAGAGGACAATAAAAGAACAAGAATTAAGAAGACAGAAGATAATGATTGACATTGCATTTAAATTTTTGAAGATCAAATTGAGAATATGAGAAAAAGAAAACACTATTAAGGAGAGAGGACAATAAAAGAACAAGAATTAAGAAGACAGAAGATAACGATTGACATTGCATTTAAATTTTAATCTTTTCTCTGAAGGCAAGGCAATAAAGCAACTAAGCCCTAAGGTGTTACTGAGTGTGACAGAAGATAACAATTGACATTGCATTTAAGTATTTTAAGATCAAAGTTGACTGGAAACCGGAAGGGAATTCTACCAGCGAGAAGTACGAGAGAAGAAACTTTTAGCATTGAACTTCCGGTTACATCTAGCCATTTCAACTGTAAAATGAGTTCTTGCTATAATTCTAGTGCTTCGCTTAAATTCGTAAATTCTACGTACGAATAATATCGCTGATTTGTAAAGAATCTCTAGATATCCAGAAGGATTACGGGATCCTATGGGGCAGCAATATTCTAAGCAAGGACGAATGGTAGACTTATACATGTGGAAGATAGATTTTAGAGATAGAAAATTATCTATTAAGACACAGTGAATCAACTTTCTTTGCAGTAGGCATAGCAATGGATTCAATATAGTCTTTCTACTTCATGTAGGCCCTGGATTTTAACCCGAAAAAGAGCAACGTGTCACTCTCCTGAAGATAGAATGGGGTCTCTCAGATGATCAATAGAGAGCATGTATATATATATATATATATTGATAATATGGTGGTCAATATGCATATATATATATATATATATATATATATATATATATATATATTGATAATATGGTGGTCAATATGCATATATATATATATATATATATATATATATATATATAAATTCCCAAGAGGATAGAATCCAGGTAGAACTCAATGTCCAGGGCAGAGTTAGAATATAATATAAAAGGCTCAAACACTAATATTCCATGGTTATAATTTATTACATTGGAATCGTAATCACGATCCAATTCATCAGACCTACAAATTCAAAAAGAAATTGGAAAATATAACTCTGGGTATAAAAAGAAAAATTTTAGTGAGAGGGATTTCGCCATTTCATATCGCTTAACTTTACTAATTTACTTTTTAGTATGAATGATTTATTGTGATATATATATATATATATATATATATATATATATATATATATATATATATATATATATCAATGAATCATTGAGATATATATATATATATACCACAATGAAATTGAGATATATATATATATATATATATGAATGATTCATAGTGATATGTATACATATATATATATATGTTAAGAAATGGACGAGGCCGAAATTTATTTATTAAAAAATTTTTCATTTACAGGATTTTCGTTGTTATTTTTATACATTCAGGCCGGTAAATTTATTTAATACTGTTTATCATAAACAGAGCATTTGCTTAAATAACATTTATAAAAATAAAAACGTTAAACATAAATAAAAATGTCTTTAATAAATAAATTGTCGGACCTCGTCCATTTCTTAACATATGACGTCATTTGTTTACATTCGATACGCCAGAGCAGTTATGAATGTACGAGATTCATGGAAGATTGTTAGTTTATAACAGTAAATCTTCCTTGTCTACCATAAGGTTCATGGTCTTGAGTGGTCAAGGCACGCCAAATGCGTATATGGCGGTTCCGTATAGGATGCAGGTTCGAATCCTTTCTTTATGAACGAATATTTTCTATTTAAATTTACGTTGACATTCAGGCCGGTAAATGTTATTTAATACTGTTTATCATAAACAGAGCATTTGCTTAAATACTTGTATCTATAAAAAATAACAACGTTAAACATAAATAAAAATGTCTTTAATAAATAAATTGTCGGACCTCGTCCATTTTTTAACATATGACGTCATTTGTTTACATTCGATACGCCAGAGCAGTTATGAATGTACGAGATTCATGGAAGATTGTAGTTTATAACAGTAAATTGACCTTGTCTACCATAAGGTTCATGGTGGCCGAGTGGTCAAGGCACGCCAGCGTATATGGCGGTTCCGTATAGGATGCAGGTTCGAATCCTGTCTATGAACGAATATTTTCTATGAAAATTTCTCGACATTCAGGCCGGTAAATGTTATTTAATACTGTTTATCATAAACAGAGCATTTGCTTAAATACTTGTATCTATAAAAAAAAACAACGTTAAACATAAATAAAAATGTCTTTAATAAATATATATATATATATATATATATATATATCACAATGAATCATTGATACATATATATATATATATATATCACAATGAATCATTGAGATATATATATATATATATGTATGAATGATTCATAGTGATATGTATATATATATATATATATATATATATACATATATATATATCACAATGAATCATTGATATATATATATATATATATATATATTATATATATATATCACAATGAAACATTCATACAAAAAATAAATTAGTAAAGTTACTGATATGAAATGGCGAAATCCCTTCACTAACAAAAACCAAACAGACCAAACCAATCTAATAAAAGATTCATCTTGAATCTACGTATACCAGATATTAATTTTGAAATATTTAATATTGCATGGCAATAGGAGTAAATTCTGAGGACACGAAAACGTTATCATCTTCGCTTCAAACGTGACATGATGACGATATCTATAAACATCGTTGTGTGGGAAGATGTCGACAACGATCGCCCCCGCTTGAGAGGCGATTTACACCGATATTTAAAACGAGGAGAGATGAAACGGGGGTTTGTATCTATATATTTCGGGTAGATTGAACTTGTCATCCCAGAAGGGTACTCCATCTAAGAGAAGGAAGACACTGATTTAAAAGTTCCGCTGCCTTGCGGCCGCCAGCCATATCCAATCATAGGAAAAATTTCGGTAGTAAGCTCTGAGGACAAATCCGGGGCCGGAGTTCATATGACTGACCGATGTTATGTTCAGCTTTGTTCTTGCAACTCCTGCGACGACGCCCTTGCCAAGCTACATTGGACTCTGCCTTTCCCTTGGACAGCATCGGTGGCATGGCGAGGGGGAGATGTGCTATATTGGCAACCACCAATCTCTCATAAAACCCTGCCCAGGCCGGCTCCATGAAGACGACAGTCCAGCGTCGCCTCACCGCGACGACAAACGCGGGAAGCAGCAGTCAACTAATGGGAGGATTCCGAAAGACCTTCTGTATGGGGAACTGGCCACTGGCAAGAGGGCAAGAGGACGACATCATTGTCGCTTCAAAGGTGACATGAGGCTGATGGGTATGAATATCATGGTGTGGGTAGATGTCGGCAACGATCGCTCACACTTGAGAAGCGATTTACACCGAGGGTTAGAGCGAGGAGAGATGAAACGGGGGCTTGTATCTATATATTTCGGGTAGATGGAACTCGTCATCCCCGAAGGGTAGTCCATCTAAGAGAAGGAAGACACTGATTTAAAAGTTCCGCTGCCTTGCGGCCAGCCACGGGAAAGGCTTCGGAAGTAAACCCTGAACACGAAGTCGGAGTCTCGAAGACAGTCAGATATTATGTTCAACTTCGTTCTACCAACTCTTGCGACAATGCCGGTGCCAAGATGTATTGGACTCTATCTTTTTCTTGCACGGCATCGGTGGCATTGAGACGAGAGTCGTGCTGCATAACTCGAGCTTACATACAGCTCCGTCCAGGCCTGAAGAGGACCATCCAGCATCGTCTCACAGCGACGGCAAAAAAACGGGAAAAAGTAGTTTATTGATGAGAGTATTCCGAAAGTCCTTCCGTATGGGCACTGGCCAACGGAAAGAGGGCACGAGGACGATATCATCTTCGCTTCAAGGACGTCTGCAAAAGGGGTATAAGGCCGATGTATTGTGCGTTGGGAAGAGGTCGCCAACGTTCGCTCACGCCGGAGACGCAATTTACACCGAGGTTTGGAGCGACGAGAGGAGAAACGGAGGCTTGCCACCGGGGTGAATCCCGCTCGGAGGAAAGAAATCAACACAGCGATATTGGGGAGAGCGTCTTCACATGCATTGGTGCCAATCGAGACTGTCACTCCTGTGTGGGTCTGTATAGCTATAACAGATACTCCACTTCCATCAGCAGCTGAGGCATAACATTTGGGCGCAGTTTTATGGTCTCTCGAGGCCGACGGTTGCCACATATCAATAGGAGTATCCATTCCTCCTCGTTTGAACACGAGTAGAGATTTATCCCCTTTTTCCTGTTTAGGACAGGTTTTCCGATTCCTCCAAAAATTATTGTTTCGCACTCAGTAACTCCTTGCTTGGGGGTGAAATGATTTTAAAAACAGCTCAAAAAAAAAGAAAAAAAGAAAAAAAGAGGATTCATGTCACTTCAGCATCGCCTCACATTGACAGTAAAACAAGGGAAACAGCAGTTTACTGATTAGAATATTCCGAAACTTCTGTATTGGAATTGGTCACCGGCAAGAGGGCGACATCATCTTCGCTTCAAGGACGTCAATGATACCTGATCTACAAACATATTTCTTACAAGAATATAGATTCTATTCATACGAACCTATCCTAAAACTCTCGTCGGAATTGCATAACTTATTGAGGTTGAAATATGGCGTAAAACAAAACAAACTAAAACAAACCAAGTCATAAAAATAATTTCAAAGTGTCGCAGTTTATTCAGGTTACACAGCAGTTTTTGTTAGACAGAAAGGGAAATTGTGACCTATTTCAGCTCCATTCAAATTCTGTATTTATGGACGTTCATAGGTGCGTATGTATTTTTAAAATTCAGTGATAGACCGAAAATATTTCTATAGAATTTTAAAAAAGAGCTTTAAAAAATAATTCTATTTTTTATCGAATAATTGCCGAATGGTTCGGTAAAAAATATACAAAAAACAAAACAAAACAAACTTATAATAATTTGACTTTTGATGTTTTAAAATTAATTTTTCTTGTCTGTAGGCTTTTATTGCTAAACCCAGGGTAGGGATTGCGCAGACTTAGTATTATTCAATGGATTTTCAAATTCAATCAAATTGTGTGTGGTCTTGTGCGTAAATTAAATTCCAATCCAAACCAATTACTTACTCACTACAGTTTGCGGAAACACCTCCTGATTGACCATATCTTCAGGGTTGTAGCCTTACTCACCACGCTTGACCAACTGCCGTTTGCTGAGTCTATTTAACCCATAGTTGGGGGGGATTTCATCCGCACTTTAAAAGATATAGGGAAATCGGCCGGGAAAAAAATGTCAAGCTTACGGCCATATCATGTTGAAACATTAGTTCCCGTACGATCACCGAAACTTTGCTGTTCGGGTAGCTATTGATTAATTAGTAAAACTTGTATCACTAAAATCATAATTATCTTAAAAAAATAACAAAAAACAAAACAAAAACAGAGTCATGTCTTTTAGATTTATTTAAATTCTCTGGAATATTTACGTATAAAAACTACCGTGACCACAAAGTGAGGGATCAATTTATATTGATTGTAATGTAGAATTGATCCCCCATTTTATATCCACATTATAATTTCTTGTTTGTTGATAAGCCGTAGAAAACGAACAAATCAATCAATGAAATACTGATTAGCTACACAGGCATGTCTTAGATTTATTTACATTCTCTGGAATAGCAACTACAAAGGAGGGATCAGTTTAGATATTGACCGTAATGTAGAAATGATCCCCCACTTTATATCCACATTATAATTTCTTGTTTGTTGATAAGCCATAGAAAACGAACTAATCAATCAATGATATACTGATTAGCTACACAGGCATGTCTTTTAGATTTATTTACAGTCTCTGGAATAAAAATGTATAGAAACTACATTGGCCACAAAGTGAGGGATCAGTTTATATATTGCTTGTAATGCAAAATTAACCCCCCACTTTATATCCACATGATAATTTCTTGCTTGTTTATCAAATTCTGATTAGGTATGAAGTCATCTCTTCTAGACCTCCAACCCACCCAGATATGTGTCAATTATTAAAACTTGTATCACTAAAAGCATTATTATGTTTAAAAAAAATTTGACCGAAGAAAAAAAAAGACCACATAATGACGTCAAATTCCCTGAAAAAGTTTTAATCCTTCAAGGACTTGGACGAAGACAAAAAAGACCCCAGTATCAGTAGAGCTCAGATTAATTTGCAACATATATTACAACTAGCAGCATGGCCCAGCGTTGCCCGTGCTTGATTCAAAAATCGTACGACTCATACAGCAATCGCTATCACTTGACTTAAAATATTTTTGCCCTTCCTTGCCTTTAAAGGAGTGCCATTTGCCATGCTGATGTTGCTACATGCCTTACTTCTTGTCTATCTCACACTGCAAATTTTTTCTAAGCTCTATACTAAACATTAAATCTCCTACGAAAAAAGAACTAAACAAAATGAACACAAACGATCAGCTTTAAAAAAGGACTCGTAACTGGAAAAACCGAATGAAAAAAGAATGTTAACAACAAATACTTTTCCACACCCAACCCAGTTCTGCGGAATCAGAATCAACGTTGCGTTTAAGCAAACGAATGAGCCAATTGGAGTAAAGTGCCATGCAGATTTAAATTTTCCCCACTTGTGACGAATGCAGCTATTGATCTTTTTTGGATGCTAGCATGCTAGTTAACATTCGTGTCAGTCAGCTGTTGGCTCTCACACTGGCCAATAGAATCTTCTTGCCTATTCGTGGCAGCCAGCTATTGGCTCTCACTGTGGCCAGAAGAAAATGGCCGCAAACTACATGAAAACTTCCATAGAAGCATGAGAAAATCGATTATTTCCACTATCGATTGAAGTTGGGAAATGCAAAGTCGGTCTTCGCCTTTCCGCTAACTTGGAGCATGTGCATGTAAATTTTTTGTGCAAATCCGTCGAAACTTGCGGCCGTGCATTCGTTACACACACACACACACACACACACACACACACACACACACACACACACACACACACATCCTTCCTTTTATAAACAGAGATTCAATCACTCCCAGTAACCAATATTTAAGCAGAAAAAAATCAAATGTTGCACTGCTCGGATCCTTCAGTCAATCTTGTAGGCCAAGGGTAGTACACATAGCCCCTGACCCCCATGTAACTTTCTTTTTCTCTAAGAACTTCGTCCCATATACATATTCATATAAGCAAAATTGTTACTACCATCCTTTCCACATTGAAACTCACGGTTTTACTGCTATGTCAGGCCTCAGGCTCCCTCTGTCAAAATCCTTTCCTTGTTATGTATTTGTAATTCAAACTAGTGTCAAGTTTGGATTTATATCGTTTTCTAGTTTTACTCTTTTCCTTCAATAAAAGTCTTGCCGTAAAGAGTTTATCTGGCTGTCTTGAGGTACGCACGCGTGCGAGACGGACACGTGCACTGAAGACAGAACAAAAACTTTATTTATTTTATTAGTATATAATTATTAGTATAAAATTTATAATCGAAAATATTCCTTATTTAATAGAATAGTATCATTCATACATTTATTAATTTAATTCAGTCTGCCCTGTGGTCATCACTCCCGCTATTTCTGTTGTAATTGTGGTTCATGGTGACATTCAAACCCAAATATTGCAATGGCTTCAGTCAGTTAAGTGTCACACGTGAAACACGCTTGGCCGATCATGTCTTTCGATACATAACCGTTTAGGCAGATTTTCCCTGCAGTAGGTTGCCATTTCTTTCCGTGGTAGACTGATTGCCACCCAAGGCTAGAAAAAAACTGGCTGTCCTGCTATTCTGGATGGAGAAGAGATGGATTCGTAATTTATTCGTGTGTAAGTAATTATAACGAACCCGACTTGAATTCGAACTTAACTCTCCAACTTCCAATTCCGAGCCGCTAACCATTAAACCACAATGCACATTTACCCATTCCTTTAACACCGGGGGTGTTGAGGTTACCCCATTCCCTCTTTTAGATGTTCTTCCACATACTGGTAGCTCCATCAAAACATTCATTTCTGTAGTTCACTGCTACCAGCAAGCAGAAATATTTCTTCTGATGATGGCCATTTTGGACGAAACTAGTCGAGGAATCTAAATGAAATAATAATAAAAAAAACACGAAAGAATATTAATCTACAAACCCAGTGTGTCTGAAGATTTTAATTTTTTAATATTTTTTATTCTTCAATATATATATATATATATATATATATATATATATATATATATATATATTTACACACGTTTCATTAAATAATATAGACAAGTGTTGTCTATTTATTTTATAAAAAATTTTTTCGTATCTTCTGATAAGTTTGGTAACATTATCATTTACCGAAAAAAAGAAATTCAAATATTTATCCATTATTTTTAATAAAATCTAAGCTTTCGGCTTACTCAAGCCATTATCAAAGATGTAAATACAAACATATCAAACAATATATGGACACGACAGTGATGATATAGTCTGTCATTGTTATGTTTACATAGTGGATCACTAAGCAACGATGAACACGCGCATATAAGACGCTAGAAGCGAAAATCGCACCGCATCTCATGACGTCACACATGACTACACGAGAGTGAATTGGAGAATGAAATAAGGAAAGCCGTTGGTATAACCAATGGCTTCTGTTACCAATTATTGAAATTATAGACATTTAAGAATATTTGTAGAGATTCCATAGTTGATTTTGTTTAGGTTGGGATTCAACTTTTTGATGTATAATGCTTCAAGTATTTTTAGTTTTTGTCTATTGTTTTCATGTCGAAGTATAGTTGTGTTTTCGACAAGTATTTTACGGAATTGTGTGCGGGGCAGGCATGTTGTTTTAAATACCTAAAAATGTTAGAGTTTTCATTAAGATGTAGTGTCAAGCGTCGTGAAAGGAGTTTGTGGTGTGACCAACATAAATATTATTTAATTCGTTGGAGATACACTCTCCCAAAGGGCATTTGAATTTATAAACTATGTTGGTTTTTTTAGAAATCGCTAACCGGGGAGAAGAATCATTGCGAAGTATTAAGTTGGATATACTAGATTTAGTGTAGTATATGATTAATTTAATTTTTTTGCTAGGATCTGTAGATGATATATTTTTAGGCACTATGTAAACATAACAATGACAGACTATATCATCACTGTCGTGTCCATATATTGTTTGATATGTTTGTATTTACATCTTTGATAATGGCTTGAGTAAGCCGAAAGCTTAGATTTTATTAAAAAATAATGGATAAATATTGTGAATTTCTTTTTTCGGTAAATGATAATGTTACCAAACTTATCAGAAGATACGAAAAAATTTTACATAAAATAAATAGACAACACTTGTCTATATTATTTAATGAAACGTGTATAAATGAAAATATGCTGCCTAAATACACACAATATATATATATATATATATATATATATATATATATATATATATATACATATATATATATATATATATAAAAGGAAGAGGTTATAGTAGTTCCAAAGAGAGAAAAGAGTGTATATTAAAAAGAAGAGAAAACCTCAAACGTTTTTGTTTGTAATGTCCATTTTTTTAAAACATATAATAGGCTTTATTATCCATAATTTTACTACACGTGTTTCTGGTCTCGCGACCGTCATCAGGTAAAGGTTGGAGATTTCCACATATTATTAAAAATAATTAATTTTTTTCTTTATGTTTTTCGATTTTAAATATTCTCGATATGAGACATTCTCTTTTTATGTGTTAGTAATCCGAATTTCTTTCTTGAACTGTCAGTGAAGAGTTCTATGCGAATGATTATAAAACAATTAAGATTGGTCCGAGAGAAATGATGAATTAGTTATCGGTATCTTAACTTTAAATGTTTTAATGACCCCTGTGTGTTCTTAGATCTATTTCCATTTTCGTGTGCTTTTGTCAGCATGCGTGTATATATGTGTATATTCCCTCTCCATACATACGCACTGTCCCACTACGAAGAATTAGTAGACATATGTGTACACATACACACATACATATACACACACACATACGCACACACACCGTCCCACCACAAGGAATCAGTACATACACACACATACATACACACATAGGTACACACACATACTTCCTAAGTTACATGGAACCAGTATACACACACACACATACACACATATATACGTATATACGTACATACATACAGACGTACCTCCTAAGTTGTGTGGGCTTTGTGTGCGTCCCGCTGAGTAATTCCCCTGCTTTTGTCAACATGAAGTATATATACATACATATATATATATATATATATATATATATATATATATATATATATATATATATATATGTGTGTGTGTGTGTGTGTGTGTGTGTGTGTGTGTGTGTGTGAGCGTGCGTGCATCTATGTGAGTGGTTTGACCACTGTATTTGGTCATCATGTGTGCATGTTGTGTGTGCTTTTGCATGTTGGGTTATGATCTATTTAGTTCTGGTTTAAATTTATATATATATATATATATATATATATATATATATATATATATATGTTACACTGGATGTCGGAGTAAACTTTTCGTCAGCAAATGTACTTTAATAGAATAAAATTACTAAAAAGAGTTTTAAGTATTTTATTAGTATGAATTTTATGAACGAAAATATATTTATTTATTTAAATTAAATAAACCAAAGCATTATTTATTACTAGAATTTCTGTCATGAAGTTTTCGCAACTATTCTCGATGTACATCTGTCAGATTCAGTCTGTTCTCCTTTATGGCACTGAATGTTGGACAATCGCCTCTAAGATGAAGAAAAGTCTTGAAGCAACAGAAATGTGGTTCTACCAAAAGATGTTGAGAATATAATGGATTGAAAAGTTAAGCAACGACGATGTTTAAGAGAAAATGGAAATAAAAAGGAAACTTGTACTTAACATCAAGATGAGACACTTGAAATTTCTGGTGCACATAATGAGGAAAGAGGGCTTGGAAAATCTGATACTCTCAAGTCAGATTGAAGAAACAGAGGAAAATAGCGCATGACATATTGAGTGAAATTTAGGAGAGACCAATAGAAGATAAAATATATTAAGAGCCACAAAGGACAGGAAATTGTGGAGAGCCATGATCGCCAAGGTCCTGAAGGGACACGGCACATAGAAGAAGAAGAATGAGCTTGAGAAAATGGATCGCGGAACAAGGTTTACGATTGATAAAAAGACAAAATTTATTAAGATCTACAAAGGATAGGAAATTGTGGAGAGCCATAATCGCCAACGTTCAGAAGGTTCACGGCACATAGAAGAAGAATGAGTCTGATTAAATGAATGGCGGAACAAAGTTTAGGAGAGATAAGAAAAAGACAAAATTTATTAAGAGCTAAAAAGGATAGGAAATTGTGGAGAGCCATAATCGCCAACGTTCAGAAGGTTCGCGGCATATAGAAGAAGCAGAATGAGCTTGAGGAAATGGATGGCGGAACAAAGTTTAGGAGAGATAAGAAAAAGATAAGATTTATTAAGAGCTACAAAGGAGAGGAAATTGTGGAGAGCCATGATCACCAATGTCCTGAAGTTTCATAGCACATAGAAGAAGAAGAATGAGTTTGAGTAAATGGATGACGGACCAAGGTTTAGGAGAGATAAGAAAAAGATAAGATTTATTAAGAGCTACAAAGGAGAGGAAATTGTGGAGAGCCATGATCACCAATGTCCTGAAGTTTCCTGGCACATAGAAGAAGAAGAATGAGTTTGAGGTAAATGGATGACGGACCAAGGTTTAGGAAAGATAAGAAAAGATAAGATTTATTAAGAGCTACAAAGGAGAGGAAATTGTGGAGAGCCATGATCACAATGTCCTGAATTTCACAGCACAGAAGAAGAAGAATGAGTTTGAATAAATGGATGGCGGAACAAAGTTTAGGAGAGATAAGAAAAAGATAAGATTTATTAAGAGCTACAAAGGAGAGGAAATTGTGGAGAGCCATGATCACCAATGTTCTGAATTTCACAGCACATAGAAGAAGAAGAATGAGTTTGAATAAATGGATGGCGGAACAAAGTTTAGGAGAGATAAGAAAAAGATAAGATTTATTAAGAGCTACAAATGATAGGAAATTGTGGAGAGCCATGATCGCTGACGTCCTGAAGGGACATAGCACATAGAAGAAGAAGAATGAGTTTGAATAAATGGATGGCGGAACAAAGTTTAGGAGAGATAAGAAAAAGATAAGATTTATTAAGAGCTACAAAGGACAGGAAATTGTGGAGAGCCATGATCGCTGACGTCCTGAAGGGACATAGCACATAGAAGAAGAAGAATGAGTTTGAATAAATGGATGGCGGAACAAAGTTTAGGAGAGATAAGAAAAAGATAAGATTTATTAAGAGCTACAAAGGAGAGGAAATTGTGGAGAGCCATGATCGCCAAAGTCCTCTAGACTTAAAGAATAAGATTGTCCTTGTGTCAGACTTAGCTGAGAGAAAGCAATCGGAAACCTCGCCTGCTTTTCTGTGTGAGCAATTCCCCGGCTAATTTTCTTGTTCGGAGGCGAACAAACTTACTTAATGTCAGGGCCACGTCCGATAAACTTGAGACGCTTTTGTAGCCTGAAGACATCAAGCAAGTCTTGCTGACCTGAAAATTCTTGCAATGCCTCGAACTTTTCACCAAACCCCACCCCTAGCACTAAACCAACCCCCACCCCCAGACCCCCACCCCCCAAAAAAAGGAAAAAAGAAAAAACAATGCCCCACTTAATTCGAGTCTTCAAATTACGATGTCACGTTCTATTTTCTGTCTTTTTAAAAAATATATTCACTCAGTATGTACAAATATTAACATTTTCACCCAGGGGATTCAGAGAGAAGTCTTCTTCTATATCCCGTCTCCCTTCAGGCCGTTGGCGATCATGGCTCTCCACAGCTTCCTCTCCTTTGTAGCACTTAATAAATATTGCCTTTTTTGTTTCTTTTTATATCTCCAGAAACTTGTTCCGCCATCCATTTACTTTAGCTCATTCCTCTTCTTCTATATGCCGTGTCCCTTCAGGCCGTTGGCGATCATGGCTCTCCACAATTTCCTGTCCTGTTAGTAAATTTTGTCTTTTTCTTATCTCTCCTGAACTTTGTTCCGCCATCCATTTACTCAAGCTCATTCTTCTTCTATGTACCGTGTTGCGTCAAGACATTGGTGATCATGGCTCTCCACAATTTCCTATCCTTTGTAGCTCTTAATAAATGTTATCTTTTTCTTATCTCTCATAAAGCAAGTTCCGCCATTGTTTATTCAAGCTCATTCTTCCTCTTCTATGTGTGATTCCCTTCTGGACGTTGACGATCATGGCTCTCCACAATTTCCTGTCCTTTGTAACTCTTAATAAATTTTGTCTTTTTGTTATCTCGTCTAAATAGTATTACGCCATCCATTTACTGAAGGTCACTCTTCTTCTTTTATGTGCCGTGTCCCTTCACGATATTAGCGATCATGGCTCTCCACAATTTCCCCTCTTTTGTAGCTCTTAATAAATTTTGTCTTTTTTTTTTTATCTCTCTTAAACCTTGTTCCGCCATCCATTTACTCAAACTCATTCTTTTTCTTCCATGTGCCGAGTTCCTTCAGGACATTGGCGACTGTGGCTCTCCACAATTTCCTGTCCTTTGTATCTCTTAATAAATTAACTCTTTTTCTTATCTCTCATAAACCATGTTCCGCCATCCATTTACTCAAGCTCATTCTTCTTCTTCTTCTTCTATGTGCCGTGTCCCTTCAGGATGTTTTCGATCATGGCTCTCCACAATTTCCTCTCCTTTGTAGCTCTTAATATATTTTATCTTTTTGTTATCTCTCCTAAACTTTGTTCCTCCATCCATTTACTCAAGCTCATTCTTCTTCATTTATGTAACGTTTCCATTCAAGACGTTGGCGATTATGGCTCTCCACAATTTCCTGTCCTTAATCACTTAGTAATTTTTTTTCTTTTTGTTATCTCTCCTAAAACTTGTCCAGCCATCCATATACTTAAGCTCATTCTTCTTCTTCTTCTTCTTCTTCTTCTTCTATGTTCCGTGTCCCTTCAGGACGTGGGTGATCATGTCTCATTACAATTTCTTCTCCTTTGTAGCTCTTAATAAATATTGCTTTTTTCTTATTTCTTGTTATTTTTCTGAACCTTGTCCCGCCATCCATTTACTTAAGCTCATACTATGCGCAGTGTCAATTAAGGACATTGGTGATCACGGCTCTCCACAATTTCCTGTCCTTTGTAGCTCTTAATAAATTTGGTCTTTTTGTTATCTCTCCTAAACCTTGGTCCGTCATCCATTTACTCAAACTCATTCTTCTTCTTCTATGTGCCGTGTCCCTTCAGGACATTGGTGATCATGGCTCTCCACAATTTCCTGTCCTTTGTAGCTCTTAATAAATTTGGTCTTTTTGTTATCTCTCCTAAATCTTGGTCCGTCATCCATTTACTCAAACTCATTCTTCTTCTTCTATGTGCCGTGTCCCTTCAGGACATTGGTGATCATGGCTCTCCACAATTTCCTGTCTTTTGTAGCTCTTAATAAATTTGGTCTTTTTGTTATCTCTCCTAAATCTTGGTCCGTCATCCATTTGCTCAAACTCATTCTTCTTCTTCTATGTGCTGTGAAACTTCAGGGCATTGGTGATCATGGCTCTCCACAATTTCCTGTCCTTTGTAGCTCTTAATAAATTTGGTCTTTTTGTTATCTCTCCTAAATCTTGGTCCGTCATCCATTTACTCAAACTCATTCTTCTTCTTCCATGTGCCGTGTCCCTTCAGGACATTGGTGATCATGGCTCTCCACAATTTCCTGTCCTTTGTAGCTCTTAATAAATTTTGTCTTTTTGTTATCTCTCTTAAACCTTGGTCCGTCATCCATTTACTCAAACTCATTCTTCTTCTTCTATGTGCTGTGAAACTTCAGGACATTGGTGATCATGGCTCTCCACTATTTCCTGTCCTTTGTAGCTCTTAATAAATTTTGTCTTTTTGTTATCTCTCCTAAAACTTGTTCCGTCATCCATTTACTCAATCTCATTCTTCCTCTATATGCCGTGAACCTTCTGGACGTTGGCGATTATGGATCTCCACAATTTCCTGTCTTTGTAGCTCTTAATAAATTTTATCTTTTTGTTATCTCTCTCGAAACCTATTATTTCATCCATTTATTCAAGGTTATTGATATTATTTAAAATTGTCATGTTTAACACCTGGGAAAGCAAAATTGTTTTCGTGACAATATATTGAATGAAGACATAAAAATCAATTTATTTTTATTTATTATTCCAAAGGACATTTATTGATGTGACTGACACAGAAGCAATCATAATTGGAGACTATCAAATGATTCGTCACAAGGAAATGAGTTTTCATCAGCTGTATCAGGGAGACTGAAAAAGATTTAAACTTAGAAATACGTACATTTTATCATAAAATTCAGTAGTTGGTCAGAGTGTCGTAGGTCAAAGTGTCGAACAGAAAAATGTGTCAAACAGCCTAAAAGACGAATGAAAATAATGTCGAAAAGACAGTGTTTTTAAAAGACAAAATGTCGAACAAAATGAAAACAAACATATCACAATAATTAAAAAAAAAAAAGACTCGGTTCAAATGATACGTGGCGGGCTTAAGCAAGTGGATGACAGAACAGCGTAGAAGAAATAACAAAAAGACGAAACATTGCTACAAGGAACAGGATGATAATAGGGGACCATGATCGCCTAAGTTCTGAAGGAACGCAGCTCATAAAGAAGACACTTTTTATTACTTAGCTTTTGCCATCTGTGTATATTTTTGAGATGAGGTATTATGTACAATATTTATATTATTCAGATTATTGTCCCCATCTTTGTCGCCATATTTATTACAACGTTTCGGTCCTTCAGTATCTGTCTATATTTCTGAGATGAGATATGATGTACACTATTTACATTATTCGGACTATTGTCCTCATCTTTGTCGCCATATTTATTACAACGTTTCGGCCCTTCAGTACCTGTCTATATTTCTGAGATGAGGCATTATGTACATTATTTACATTATTCGGACTGTTGTCCTCATCTTTGTCGTCATATTTATTACAACGTTTTGACCTTTCAGTATCACTCGATATTTCTGAGATGAGGTATGATGTACACTACTTACATTATTCGGACTATCGTCCTCATCTTTGTCGCCAAATTTATTACAACATTTCTATGTTAGCTGCTAAGAAATTTGTTTCTCTGTGTCGTACTAGACAATTTTTCTCTTCGAAATCTATCTTACATATATATAAGTCTACTATTCGTCCATGCTTAGAATATAGTGCCTTCTCGGGCTAACGTTCTCAGCTGACATGAAGTGAAAATACTATATTAAATCCATTTCTAGGTCAGCTGCTAAAAAAGTTGATTCACTGTGTCGTGTGAGACAATTTTTCTCTCTAGAATCTATCTTACATATCTATAAGTCTACCATACGTCCATGCTTAGAATACTGTGCCTTCTCGGGCTAACGTTGAAGTCAAAAGACTATATTAAATCCATTGCTAGGTCAGCTGCTAAGAAATTTGGTTCTTTGTGTCGTACTAGACAATTTTTCTCTTCGAAATCTATCTTACATATCTATAAGTCTACTATTCATCCATGCTTAGAATATTGCTGCTACACATGGTCCGGTACTCGTGATGTATATTTAGAATTTCTTGACAAAATCAAAAGGAGAATCAGCGATATTATTGGTTCAAATCTGCTCCTCCAAAATATCCTCCCCATCGCATCATTTTTTCCAAACTCTTGACCACGCAGGTAGGTCTGGAGAAACTATCCGATCGTCTAAATACGATGAGTAATTTGCAAAGATGTATTCTCTGAAGATAAGCGGCATGATTCTTTTTATGTGATGAATAAATCTCAAAGTTGTATTTTTTTTTACCAAAAACGATGTTGGTTGTAGAAAATAAAATATTATCAAAACGGACGTGAACTTGGCGTTCAAATGTGTCCTCAGTCATTAGTCGTAACCCAGCTCGAGGTGACCTGTTTCCAATCATCGATTTCAAGAGAAGAAAAGACATATTTTCTCCTCATTGACTTCGCCATGCTAAAAAGTAAGTTACACTCATGTGCAAATTAATTGTAAGAAAACGAATAATTACGTTATTATTTACGAGGGTCATTCAATAAATAAGGTGAATTTTTCGGTATAAGGACTTCTAATACAGATAGAAGATTACTTTTTTTTAATTCTTTTTTTGTTTTACTTCTTTTTCACATGGATTTAATTTATTTTGCAGATTAAAAAAAAAAAACTTTGAGAGTTTTGGCGATTAACAAAGATGGCCAACCAAGAAGCATGCTCCAGGATTGAACAGCGGCCAGTTATCAAGTTTTTGGTTGCTGAAGGGTGCAAACCAGTTGAAATTCATAGGAGAATTTCAACTGTGTATGGTGCCACATGTTTCAGCCAAAAAGATGTCTACAAGTGGGTTAAATTATTTAAAGAAGGCCGGAGCAGTGTTGAGGATGAAGACAGGCCTGAGAGGCCTACAGAAGTGAGGTCTCCTGAGGTGATCGAATCAGTCAATGACCTCATTCAGTCTGACAGAAGAACTGTGAACTGCTGAGGCAGGTCAAGAAAGACATAAGGAACAAACGCAGGGGTCATCAGTCAGAAGGGGTCATCTTGCATCATGACAACGCAAGGCCTCACACAGCAGCCCAAAGGGTGCAGACCATCAACGAGCTGGGCTGGGAACTGCTCCCTCATCCCCCTTAGAGCCCAGACCTTCCCCTTCAGACTTTCACCTGTTTGGTCCCTTGAAAGTGTTTATGAGAGGCACGAAGTTTAAAAGTGACGATGAAGTCAAAAGTGTTGTGAGCGACTGGCTGAGACATCAGTCAAAAGATTTTTACGCTGAGGGAATACGGAAGCTTGTGCACAGATGGGAAAAGTGTGTGACAGTGCTGGGAGACTACGTTGAAAAAAAAAAAAAAAACGTAAGCTTCTATCTGTATTAGAAGTCCTTATACAGAAAAATTCACCTTATTTATTGAATGACCCTCCCTCGTAAACTTTTTAGTATTTTCCAAATGAATCATGACCCAGTGTACATAATAGTAATTCGTATATCCACGAAGTCGTGTCTTGCAGATTAATCACAGATTCTCGATTGGATTTAAATCAGGAGAGTTTCCGAGTAATTTGCTTACTGGTAAGGCTTGTCATTGTGTCCGTGCAGCGCTACAATTTTCGTACGCTTCCTTGGAGTAACGTTCATCGCAGACAATGGCCGTAGGACAACTAATCGGCAGTCGAGAAAATAGTGGCTGGGCGTGATGAAAATCTGATGCAATTATGGATGAGGCAATATTTTTCAAACCCAAACAACATCCCGAAAATAGATTCATATTACTGTACACCACCTAAAATAACCTAATCTGAGGAAAAAATAGAAATCGATCACACCTTGTTACTCCAGTGCGTCTAATATTGACCGTATGGTGAAAGAAAGAAAACTAAAGCGGTTATTTCAATTAATTTGTACATCGGAAATTCTGGTGACATTGCAGTCAAAATTAGGAAGGAAAAGAAGAAATCCAGTCCCTTGAGAAAATTTTATTTCCTATAGAAAAAAAAAAAAAAAAAAGAATTAATAATGAATGTTATTATTTCTTTCTGAAAATATTTTTTCATTATACTTAAACGGTCCGATAGTTTTTCCTCATAAAAATGACTGATTGTGGACTGGTTGCAAGAATTAGGTTACATGCAGTGAATTAGCGCAGATTTTAAAGCCCAGATTTTGACACCTCGTTCTTTCTACAGCGAATATCAGTTATTGTAAAAGAAATAAGATAAATTTTTACAATTTAGACATTACACTTAAAATATCGGGTCGTTTCTCTTCTTAAAAAAATGGCTGATTGAGGACAAGCTTCAAAGATTGGGTTAGATGATGTGAATTGGGTCACATTTGAAAGCCCACATCATTGCATACCTTTACTTCTCCAATCAATATCAGCTAAATTTCAACAAGCAATTTTGCAATTTAGACATTACACCTAAAAGATCGGGTCGTTTCTCCTCATAAAAATTGTTGGTTCTGAAAGATGCATTTATTAACAAAAACTGATTTTGATTGTAGAGAGACAATCATGCCAAAATACAGATGAACTGGGCTTTCAAAAGTGGTTCTGTTCGTTAATTGTTATCCAGTATAGCGATCCTGTCCACAATCACCGAATTTTGGGCTAAATCGATCTGATATTTTTGTGCCATTATTAAAGTACAAAGATTAATTTTCTTTGACAATATCCGATGTGGGTACGAAAAAGGAAAGCGGGTCTAAATTAAGTTGAACTGGGCTTTCAAATGTGGTTTAATTTGCTACATGTAGCCCAAACCACAATAAAGCCAATTTTTACGAGGAAAAACGACCCGATTCTTTGAGCGTAATGCCTAAACTGTAAAAATACTTTATACCCAGCCGTTTAAGTGTAATATCTATATTGCCCCCAATTTTTTTTTTTTTTTAGAATAACTGATATTGTTTATGGAAAGAAAGTCATTTTAAAATTTGAACTTTCAAATGTGGTACAATTCGCCACTTTTAACGTAATCTTTGAAGCCAATCCCCAGAATGCCATTTTCATGATGCGAAACTTGCCGATCATTGAAGTGTTTATGTCTAAATTGCAAAGATACATTTTAAGTTGTTTGTAGAAAGAAACAATGAACAAGGTATAATTAATATCTCTTGGAATGCTGACAGAAAATTATTCCGGTTTTTCTCCTCCGGAAAAAAATCAACTAATTTAATCAGAAGCGAATTCATTTCACATTCTTTTGTCTTTCATTATTGGGAAGAACGAAAAAAAAAGGCGGGAAAAATCCTTCTGGCTTTTTTTTCACAGGTGACTTTCTCTTCCGACAAATACAATTTATTTGAAGGCCTGAAAAGAAGAGCAGTGATGAAACAGCAGTCGGATTAATAACTGCAGGAAATGTATTTATTGGCGGGTGTTTTTTTAAATTTATTTTTTACCTAAACTCATATTCTGTGTATCAATTTAAAAAGTGTAACATGAAAATTGATAACAGGAAAACATTTTCAAAAAGAAATAATAAAAACAATTAATTTAACTCGTTTTCCTTCTAAATAAGACTAACGGAAAAGAAAATTGTTTAGTACGATTGAATTTCTTCTTCTTGGCTAATTTTGACACCAAACCAAATGAAGCCGCAATATTTAAAGGAAGGACGAATGGTAGACTTATAAATAAAAGGTACCGTGATGGAAATGTGACTGAAGCTGAGATGCTAAGTGAAGCCCAGTAACATGGGAGATTCTTCTTTGGATTTTATCAAAAATCTATACATATATAGCAGCAGCACCAGACCAGATGTGGCAGCAATATTCAAAGCAAGGACGAATGGTAGACATATAAATATGGAAGATAGATTCTTCTTTGGATTTTATCAAGTATTTCTAAATATATAGCAGGAGCACCAGACAAAATGTGGCAGCAATATTCAAAGCAAGGACGAATGGAAGACTTATAAATAATTTGCAATCGAAATTAGACAAGAATAAAGAAATCAACTTACACCAGGCAATTTTGTTTGATTGATTTGGTTTATTTTGTTTTACGGCATATCAACATCTCAATGTGTTATTTAATACCGACAAGATTTTTACAATAGATTTGTATGAATAGAATATGTATTCTTTGTAATAAATCAATTTGCAGGAGATCAGGTTTCATTGAATTGCAAACATGTAAAATAGATTCTGGCACGAAATATTTTCTAGACCGACCTTGTGAACTAACGTGTTTAGCTGCAGATGTAACAATTGATTCAATATAATCGTTCCACTTCATGTCAGCAGAAAAGGCAGAGGGAAAGCGGTGAGGAAGTGATTGAATCCGAGATGCCAGGTCAGGACCAATAATCTGGAAGCTACCTCGAATTGATTAGAAAAGGCTGGGATAGATTCATTGAAGGGATTCCTGGTAGTCCATAACGTAAAGAAATATTTAAAAAAAATGTATTCACAAGTACAGCTTAAGCTGGCAAGCTGACCCTGACGTTCCGTATCGCTGAAAACTAGTAGGCTTATCAGGCTCTTTAGGTTCATAGCTATATATATATATATATATATATATATATATATATATATATATAATAAGAGGTTTATCATATCTGATTGGTGTTACATTCAGCGTCCCGACTCTAGATTTTCGTAGACGCAACCTCCAAGAATATATATATATATGTGTGTGTGTGTATTATAGATATATATGTATATATATATATTAGATAATATATATATATATATATATATATATATATGTGTGGCCTGTGTGTGTGTTTAATTATTAATGTTAGATATACGTATATATTATAATAATGGCCGACTGTTCGTTTTCCGAGCACATTTCCGGATAGCTAATCCTTGTTACAGACATCGGCTCCGACACATTTGATCCTGTTCAGAACCTGTAGAGTCCAACTGTGGTTTATATTGTAACTATGCTGAGTGGACCTTAGATACAGTTTTTGAGAGAGAGAGAGAGAGAGAGAGAGAGAGAGAGAGAGAGAGATAAACTGTCGTGGTCATCGAAACCTCGGTCACGATGAGTTGTCACTTCGTGCTAGTACAACCCTCGATAGCTTCCAACATTATTAGTTTAACCAGTTTTAAACACAAGGCTTGTGTGAACCCCAGGCATGGTTTTCAGGCACTTCCCTGGGGTTGCTCTCCACGCGCTGCTAACGTCAGAAAATCACAGACATAAAAATACCCTAACGTGATGAGATTCGAACCAGTATCTCATAGTTGGAAGGCTGACATTCTAACCACTTAGCTACTCAGCTAGATATTCCAAAAAGCAATTATAAGACTATCATCGTATTAATAACTTCAAAATATACAGATTTATTCGTTGTATTTTATTTTTAACTAAACTCTGCAATATCATTGGTCTTGGCCTGGCATCTGGGCTTCAGTCAGTTTTATTGTTCTCGCTCCTTAACACCGTTTCGCTTTTTATCTATTCTTACACACCCAGTAACACCTTGCGTTGTAGTGGCTTTATTGCCGTTCTTGGAGTGAAATGATTAAAAATAACTACGAAAACAGCACTTTGTACTAATATTTTAATTTTTTTTCTTTTTTACCTAAACTCATTATCGGAATATCTATTTAAAAGGAAAACATGAACAATGAAAATAGGAAAATATTTTTACAAAGAAATACATGATATACATTTAACTTTTCTTTCATTTGTTTTTCTTCTGATGAGTTTCTTTCAAACAAAATTGCCTGGCGTGATTGGATTTCTTTCTTCTTGGTTAATTTTAATTTCAATCTCATTTAAAGACTTCTTTCTGAGAATAGGGAAAATGTTTTTCGTATTTTTTCATATTTATGTATACGATATAATTATAAGCATTCCTCACTTAACGACTAAAAGACTCCCTGGAACTGAAAGAAAAATCAGCAATATTATTGATCCTGACCTGACATCTCGGCTTCACTCACTTTTATTGTTCTCGATTCCTTAATAATGTTTCGCTTTTTACTGATTTACATTTTATATTAACAGTGATGAAAAAAGGAACACAGCCAAAATATATCCACGAGCCGCATATTAAAAGAACAACGAGCCGCATATGGATCGCGAGCCACCGTTTGCCCCCCACTTCCTATAGGCATTCCATACTTGACGATTTGACAGTTATATTATAGACCTTTAAAAAAGCAACTACTAGACAGTAGTCGTATTAATGACTGCAAAATATACATATTTATTGGTTGCCTTTTTTTTTTTACCTAAACTCATTATCGGAATATCTATTTAAAAGAAAAACACGAATAATGGTGATTGGAAAATATTTTTACAAAGAAATACATGACATTCGTTTAATTTTTTTCTTATTTTTTTTCTTCTAATAAGTTTCTTTCAAACAAAATTGCCTGGCATGATTGGATTTCTTTCTTCTCGGCTAATTTTAATTTCAATCTCATCAAAAGACTTCTTTCTGAGAATAGGGAAAACGTTTTTCGTATTTTCTCATATTTATGAATACGAGATAGCTATAAGCATTCCGCACTTAACGACTTAACACACCCCTATCGATATATTCAAGGAATTGCAAACTGAACCCTTTATTTAATATTAGCGGGTAGACTGTTCTCGTTCCACAGCCAATTTCTTGTGTTATCTCATCTAGTTCTTATTTTTAAGTACTGCTCATTTATTGCTCGCCCTCTAGGTTACCCGGATCGATATATTCTTGTTCTTCATTCTGAACCCTTTATTTCATCTCCGGGGTTAGACTGTTCTCAATCCACTGCCCATGTCTTGATATATCTCGTCTAGTTCTTATTTTTAGTACGGCTCAGTTATTGCTCGCCCTGTAGGTTACCCGGATCGATATATTCAGGGAATTCCAAACTGAACCCTTTTATTTAATCTACGGTGGCAGACTGTTCTCGTTCCACTGCCCATGTCTCGGGATATCTCGTCTAGTTCTTATTTTTAGTACTGCTCAATTATTGCTCGCCCTGTAGGTTACCCGGATCGATATATTCAGGGAATTCCAAACTGAACCCTTCATTTAATCTCCGGGGTCAGACTTTTCTCGTTCCATTGCCCATGTCTTGGGATATCTCGTCTAGTTCTTATTTTTAGTACTGCTCATTTATTGCTCGCCCTGTAGGTTACCCGGATCGATATATTCAGGGAATTCCAAACTGAACCCTTCATTTAATCTCCGGTGGCAGACTGTTCTCCATCCATTGCCCATGTCTCGGGATATCTCGTCTAGTTCTTATTTTTATTACTGCTCAATTATTGATCGCCCTCTAGGTTACCCAGATCGATATATTCAGGGAATTCCGAACTGAACCCTTCATTTAATCTCCGATGGCAGACTGTTCTCCTTCCATTGCCCATGTCTCGGGATATCTCGTCTAGTTCTTATTTTTAGTACGGCTCAATTATTGCTCACCCTGTAGGTTACCCAGATCGATATATTCAGGGAATTCCGAACTGAACCCTTCATTTAATCTCCGGTGGCAGACTGTTCTCCTTCCATTTGCCCATGTCTCGGGATATCTCGTCTAGTTCTTATTTTTAGTACTGCTCAATTATTGCTCACCCTGTAGGTTACCCAGATCGATATATTCAGGGAATTCCGAACTGAACCCTTCATTTAATCTCCGGTGGCAGACTGTTCTCCTTCCATTGCCCATGTCTCGGGATATCTCGTCTAGTTCTTATTTTTAGTACTGCTCAATTATTGCTCGCCCTGTAGGTTACTCGGATCGATATATTCAGGGAATTCCAAATTGAACCCTTCATTTAATCTCCGGTGGCAGACTGTTCTCCTTCCATTGCCCATGTCTTGGGATACCTCGTCTAGTTCTTATTTTTAGTACTGCTCAATTATTGCTCGCCCTGTAGGTTACCCGGATCGATATATTCAGGGAATTCCAAACTGAACCCTTCATTTAATCTCCGGTGGCAGACTTTTCTCGTTCCATTGCCCATGTCTCGGGATATCTCGTCTATTTCTTATTTTTAGTACTGCTCAATTATTGCTCGCCCTGTAGGTTACCCGGATCGATATATTCAGGGAATTCCAAACTGAACCCTTCATTTAATCTCCGGTGGCAGACTGTTCTCCTTCCATTGCCCATGTCTCGGGATATCTCGTCTAGTTCTTATTTTTAGTACTGCTCAATTATTGATCGCCCTCTAGGTTACCCAGATCGATATATTCAGGGAATTCCGAACTGAGCCCTTCATTTAATCTCCGATGGCAGACTGTTCTCCTTCCATTGCTCATGTCTAGGGATATCTCGTCTAGTTCTTATTTTTAGTACTGCTCAATTATTGCTCACCCTGTAGGTTACCCAGTTCGATATATTCAGGGAATTCCGAACTGAACCCTTCATTTAATCTCCGGTGGCAGACTGTTCTCCTTCCATTGCCCATGTCTCGGGATATCTCGTCTAGTTCTTATTTTTAGTACTGCTCAATTATTGCTCACCCTGTAGGTTACCCAGATCGATATATTCAGGGAATTCCGAACTGAACCCTTCATTTAATCTCCGGTGGCAGACTGTTCTCCTTCCATTGCCCATGTCTCGGATATCTCGTCTAGTTCTTATTTTTAGTACTGCTCAATTATTGCTCACCCTGTAGGTTACCCAGATCGATATATTCAGGGAATTCCGAACTGAACCCTTCATTTAATCTCCGATGGCAGACTGTTCTCCTTCCATTGCCCATGTCTCGGGATATCTCGTCTAGTTCTTATTTTTAGTACTGCTCAATTATTGCTCACCCTGTAGGTTACCCAGATCGATATATTCAGGGAATTCCGAACTGAACCCTTCATTTAATCTCCGGTGGCAGACTGTTCTCCTTCCATTGCCCATGTCTCGGGATATCTCGACTAGTTCTTATTTTTAGTACTGCTCAATTATTGCTCACCCTGTAGGTTACCCAGATCGATATATTCAGGGAATTCCGAACTGAACCTTTCATTTAATCTCCGGTGGCAGACTGTTCTCCTTCCATTGCCCATGTCTCGGGATATCTCGTCTAGTTCTTATTTTTAGTACTGCTCAATTATTGCTCCCCCTGTAGGTTACCCGGATCGATATATTCATGGATTTCCAAACTGAATCCTTTATTTAATTTACGGGGATAGACTGTTCTAGTTCCACTGCCCATGTCTCGGGATATCTCGTCTAGTTCTTATTTTTCGTACTGCTCATTTATTGCTCGCCCTGTAGGTTATATTCAAGGAATTCCGAACTGTGTATACATGCGCACGAACGAGAGACGCTGGAAATTTTAAAGTTAGATAAAAAAAAAAAAAATGTGCGTGTTTACAAAAACACAATGATAACGATCACAATTACAGTAAATTTGACTTCGCCATTCACCCCTGAGGATGATCTCGAAGAAGATCGAAAGTACCTAGGTTGACAAAAACAAAAAACAAAAACAAAAACAAAAACAAAAAAAAAATGGCGTCTTCTTTGATGAATTTCAACTTAATATCAACAAGTCAATTAGAGAACTAGAAAGGATTATTATAAAAATAAATATAGTATGTCTTCATTATTTAATGAAACAAAAATATCAACTTTGAACCAATGAAATATATATATATATATTTTAAACAACATCTAAAATATTATTACAGTTAGATTTACGTTAAAAATATTCGAACACAGTAGTGTTCCATATCACGTGACGTCCGCATCTCGCGACGGACGCTACTAGTAAATAAACCTCTAAAAACAATTATTTCTGAAGAAAGATCGAGGTCGATCTGAAATATCAAATATAAATAAATACTTTCATAAAAAAAACATTATTATTTTTTTAATTTGCAACTTTTAGTTGTTTTATATATATATATATATATATATATATATATATATATATATATATATATAACTAAAGCAACCCTAAGGAGCCAGGCAAACCTACCTAGATTTCACCTAAACTGATCTTCACGGTAAAACTGGCTAAAAAGGCAAATAATGAAACAATAGTGATAAAATCAAATAAAACCATGACCACGTGACAAAATAAAAAAAAAATCCAACAACAACACCAAAAAAAAAAAAAAAAAACTACAACAATTTACTCTAATAATCATTTTTTTCTTATGTCGGCACCTACTAAGAATTTCCGATTTTTGGTTTAATAAATTCTTGGGTTCTTTCTGGGTAGCGATATTTAGCTTTTCCTCCATGCATAATGAACAAAATTTATCGCCTCCCTTATATTTATAGCATTTTTTTGTAATATTTCCCATTTTAAAAAGGGATCATTATTGTCTTCCTGTTTAATCTTCCATATATAAGTAAACAGGGTAGTACTATGTTTATAGGTTTATAACTACTGAGATGGTTATAATAACGTTTTTTTTATAACTACTCTGGTTAGAACCTATATAAACTTTAGGGTTCTTATTAGTACTATTACATTCATTCCTATATATCTTTGCCTAGTAGACGACGCACTCTTCTTGGCACTTGCACTCAAGAGGGCATTCGTCCTTTTTTCTACAGTTACACTTCATGGGGCAGATGTGTGGTTTGTCCTTGATTTTTTTTCTATTATACTTGCTATTAGATTAGTTATATTAGGTATACAACTATAACTTAGCTTAACGTAATTTTTATTGAAAATTTTATGCAGTATATTTGTCTGTGGGAAGTTTTTTTCAAGTAATTCGAAAAACATTTTACCTATTTTTGTCTTGACTGCTAAATTATCATAATACTTTTCTGGTTCTATTTTTATGTTTACTTTACCTTTCAGGTGAATTATTCGTATTGATGTATATTAATCTAATTCTATGTCTACTATTTTTCAAGGGTTTTTCATAAATTTGTTTATTTTCATTAAAAATATTATTACCCGAAGAGTTAGTGGACAAGCTATGGCTAATTCCATTGGGTATTTGTTTTAAAATATGTTTAGGGTGATTAGAACCTAAGTCAATGTAACGTGGTTGCTGGTTATCTTATCTATATGGCGAAACTCTACCATTACGTAAGTCTAAATGTAACATCTAAGTAAGGAGTGATCTTTAAAGTGGATTGTATATCAAATTTAAATGCGAATTTCTTGAATAGCCACTGTAAATTCCTACGAATTATGTCGCTTTTTCTAGGGGTACATTTATCTATTACTAGCAGTAGAGCCCGGCGTTGCCCGGGGATGTAACAGTAAGAGATAGATCAAGTATCGACCATCATAAAGACTGAAAAATAAAATTGACAAAGATTATTGTTTAAGATTGACAGACATGCATGTCTTAATTAGTTTTTTTTTTTTTTACGAATTGGTCAAACCCAAACTCAAACAAAAACATTTATGAGTCTACCGATTGAATAGAATTTTATTATAAACAATTGTCTTGTAAATGGAATTTTTAAAGCATTCTGAATGTAAAAATAAAGAAAAAAAGTGTGCAAGACAATAAGAAACACTACCTGCCAAAAAAAAAGTGAAGTTTTGTTGAAATCGGTTGAAAAATGTAGGAAATCCGATCCCATATATAAACGAACACACACACACACACACACATACACACACACACACACAACCTGGGTTTTATAAGTATAACTCGATATGAGTTGTCCCCCTTTCATTTTGGCGACAGAATCGTGTTTTATCGTGTTTTCAAATTGATTTCGTGCAAAAACAATTGTGTTTTTCCAATTTTTGGCGCTGTCAGAACCACCGCAAGGTAATTTTACGTAGGCCTGTGAAGTTTTGTTGAAATCGGTTGAAAAATGTAGGAAATCCGATCCAATATATAAACGTACACACACACACACACACACACACACACACACACACACACACACACACACACAATGCGTTTTATAATAAGTAAGATTATTAACCCTTCGTCTCGGTACAGCCCATGATTATTCGGGTCGATATCAAAACAGGTATTACCATTTATATATATATATATATATATATATATATATATATATATATATATATATACACACACACAATCTGCGTTTTATAATAAGTAAGATTATTAACCCTTCGTCTCGGTACAGCCCATGATTATTCGGGTCGATATCAAAACGGGTATTACCATTTATATATATATATACACACACAAACGCACATACATATATATATATATATATATATATATATATATATATATATATATATATATATAAATGAAAATCGAAAAAAATAAACGGTCAGTTGCTAATATCTCCTGACGAGTGAACGGAGTGATAACTGGTAATATCAGGTTTTGGAATTGTCGGCCGTCGATAGTTCAGCCCTGGTAGACACTCGAGAAATAAAGCGGTCTTCTCTAAAGCAAACCGACTCAATTTCTACCTAACCTTTGAACGGAACTGAATCCCACTCAAACCGAAAGTATATTTCCTCATGCTTTAAATAAAAGAATAAAAATGTCTTCAAAATCTTATTAATTAATTACAAAAGTAATTAATTAATTAATTGTTTTCTGAAGATTTTAAATTACTGAGATTAAATTTTTCTGTCGGCAGACATCTGCCACGTTGAGATTTTGGTGACAAAGAATGATATTAAATTTATTTCAAATTTGCATTAAACATAGAAAAGTATTCTTGAAGATTTCATTGATAATTCCCTGTTTTATTAATTGGTATCACTAAGACACAAGGGGTTACTGGGTGTGGAAGAATTAGAAACAGAAACATTAATAATGAGCGGGAAGAGAAAAGAGTAATCAGAAGAACTGTAGATAGCGATTGACATTGCATTTAAATATTTGAAGATTATTTAATATAATATTTAAATATTTGAAGATTATTTAATATAATATTTAAATATTTGAAGATTAAATTTCTCTGGACAGCGTGGAGGCAAAGAGAGTTCCATAAGCAAGGCAGTAAAGTCACTAAGACGCAAGGGGTTACACGGTGTGGAAGAATTAGGAACAGAAACATTAATAACGAGCGGGAAGAGAAAAGAGTAATCAGGAGGACAGTAGATAGCAATTGACATTGCATTTAAATATTTGAAGATTAAATTTGTCTGGAAAGCGTGGAGGCGAAGAGAGTTCCATAAGCAAGGCAGTAAAGTCACTAAGACACAAGGGGTTACTGGGTGTGGAAGAATTAGGAACAGAAACATTAATAATAAGCAGGAAAAGGAAAGAGTAATCACGAGGACAGTATATAGTGACTGTATATAACTTTTTTCAGATTAAAGTTGGCTGAAAAGCATGGAAGGGAGTTCCACAAGCGAGAAGTGCGAGAAAAGAAACTGTTAGCATAGAATTTACGGCTACATCTCGCCAGCTCAACTGCAAATTTATGAGATCTCGCCGCCAGTCTAGTACTACGCTTAAATTCAAAAAGTGTAGATACCATAACGACGTCATCATCCGGACAATTCCCATGAAAGTATTTATAGAAAAGACACAGAGAGGCCACCTTAGAGCGCTAGGCAAGTGACTGAAGCCGAGCAGCCAGATCAGGACCTATGATATCGCTGATTTTTGGATTTTAGTAAAGAGCTCAAATTAAACAGCAGGGGCACCGGACCATATGTGGCAGCAATATTCTAAGTATGGTCGAATGTTAGATTCATAGATTACACTTATTATAAAACCCAGGTTGTGTGTGTGTGTGTGTGTGTGTGTTCGTTTATATATTGGTTCGGATTTCCTACATTTTTCAACCGATTTCAAAACTTCACAGGACTACGTAAAAAATTACCTTTATATATTGGTTCTGACAGCGCCAAAATTGGAAAACACAATTGTTTTGCACGAAATCAATTTGAAAACACGATTAAGAGGCATCGCGAGAATGAAAGGGGGACAACACATATCGAGTTATAATTATTATAAAACCAATGTTGTTTGTGTGTGTGTGTTCGTTTATATATTGGGTTTGACCAATTCGTAAAAAAACAAACAAAAAACAAAACAAACTAATTAAGACATGCGTGTCCGTCAACCTCAAACAATAATCTTTGTCAATTTTATTTTTCAGTCTTTATGATGGTGGATACTTGATTTATCTCTTACAGTTATATCCCCGGGCAACGCCGGGCTCTACTGCTAGTATGTAATATATAGAACGCTGATATCTGAATTAACGCTTTTCATTGCTCAAAGTAAAGGATGTATTTTTAAGAGGGAAGTCGGGATTATTTTAAATATCCCTTTATTCGTATCTGTCTATATTTCTGAGATGAGGTATAAGGTACACATGTCCTCAAGGACACATGGCACAGTGGATAAAGGCGTTAGTTAGATCCAGTGAGAAGACCCAAAGAGTGTGAGTTCAATACCAGATTAAGGCAGTGGAGAACTAGGAGAGGGGAATTAACAGGAGATAACTGATAACTGACATCCAGCAAACATGGCAAGTGGAACTAGAACTGTCTACCCCAGTGAGCGAAATAAAGGGTTAAGTTCGACATTCCAACCACCTGAAGAAGGCCGGAGCGTATAACGGCGGAAACGTTGTAATAGATATGGTGTTTTATTTGTATATTTTTCGTTGTTTATTATATTATAATTTTTGTTATATTATAGAAACTATCTAAATTATTGACTATTGTGGCATTTGGGGGCTTCCTTACTTTACTCGATTCAGCAGCAGCAGTGGAATTAATCAGCTGAGTAGAACCGGTAGTCCCAGAAGTCATAAAAGCCTTGACCGAGCTTTATTCGGCCTTTTTTCCCACTGTCCTGTTCAGTAGTGAAGCCCATCTCGAGGGGCTCCACGCAACCCTAGGTGCAGAAAACGAGGCCTGTCCTGGTAGCTTGACGTCAGATTTCTCGTTCCTCTCCCTTCGAGAGACCTACCACAAGAAAACTACACACAGCCCATGCTGCAAAAGACGAGGTCTATCCTAGCAGTTTCACACTAGCATTTCTCGTTCCTCCCGTGGGAACTAGAGGAGAAATCTCCCCCCCACCCGTAAAAAAGATTACTATATTCAAAAACTTTGTTAACTCTGAGACCCCATTTTAACTCCAGCAAAATACTGTTTTGCACTCGCTTGAAAATAACTGTTCAACAGCTTTTTTGAAACCAGAAATAAAAGCTGTTGAACAGTTATTTTCAAAAAATAGATAAAGAGAAAAGATACTACACTTTGATTCCATCTTGATGGCCAGAGACTGAAGGAAAGCATGACTCGAGTACCACTGGCAATGAATGTCGAACGTTTCCATATAAGGAAACGGCTTATATTACCATTAGGAGTCGTGTCTTGTTGAGAATTGTTTTCAAAAGTCAGAAAAAGGGTTCTTTGTTTTCAAATAAAGATAAAATGCTGTTTTCCGATTTGACCTGCGGACTTCTTGCTGTACTTATATATGTATTGGGATATTGACATATCTATATCTATCGAAGTTCCTCATAAGAAAACCTGCCAAAAAAGAAGGCTCTTTCTGTTCTGTGAACTAAGGATCAATATTTAGTATTTTACCCCAGGGTTCGACCCTACATGCTGTTATTTGTCCGCAGGGGTTTCTGTCAAGTATTATTGTAGCTTTTCTCTTATTTATTCCCCAGTTTCTTCTCTCCTTTTATTTATTTTTGTTTAACCGTGATAAAAAAAGACATCCTTTTTTAGAGGGCCCATAATTCTTTTTACACACGCGCGCCACACACACAAATTTCATGATACGAAAATCCAAACGTAGGATATGCGCGTCATGATTTCCTCGAGGCGATCTGCAAATCAATCTCATTTCCATTGTATTCAGTCATTTTTTCCATCCATCGAGTTATGAGAACTCTACGCGCCCCTGTTTAAGAATAGCTTCCGGCAACTTTATTTATAATATTTTCTTCTTTTTCCTAATTTTGCTTTGGTCAAACGCTTATTAATTAACTTCCACACTCTCTGTGACCATATATGTGTATAAATAATAATAATAATAATAATAATAATAATAATAATGATATATATATATATATATATATATATATATATATATATATATATATATATAAAGACATTTTTACGTTTACACATTCTTTTTTTTTTAATATATTCTTTTTATTTATTAATAACATTTACCGACCTGAATGTTATTAATACTGTTTATTATAAAACAGAGCATTAACTTAAATATTTGTATCTATAAAAAGAATGTATAGACATAAAAATGTCTTAAAATGATTGTCCATTTCATAATATATATATATATATATATATATAAAAACCTAGTGAGCCAGACGAACCTAGCCAGGTTTCACCTAAGCGGATCGTCAGGAAACCTAGGTAGGTTTGTCTGGCTCCCTAGGTTTATCTAGGTCTGCTCTACGGTTGTATTGAGCTCTTTTGTTAGTTAGTTGTTTACTCGTGTCGAGGTTTTTTTCTTTGGGCTTTAAACCTGCATCTGTGCGATTTTTTTCGACAGACTTTCATGTTTCTAGCTCTTTCTTTTTTTTAAAACCATTTTTTCCTTCGTGATTGATTTGATTATTGGCAAATCAAAAATTCGAAGGTTTTTCGAAACGAGTATAGTTACCTATATATATATATATATATATATATATATATATAGTTGTTGGTCAGAACAGTATTTTAATGTATATTTTAAAAGAATGCTCAGTATACAAATTCATTATTTAACTTTAATAGAAAATGCAAAGTAGGTAAATATAAGATAAGCAAAAACAGAAATAAAAAGAAAAAGAGACAGTTGAACTACATGAGACCCATTATGAGGAAGATGGGCTTGGTGAATTTGATACTCACAAGTCAGATTGAGGTCCCGACTGATAGAGGAAAACAATGCATTGCATACTTAGTGGGCCTGAGTAAATATATGTATATAAATAATAATAATAATAATAATAATAATAATAATAATAATAATAAATGGTATGAACACCACCCAGACCCGGTTACGGAGATAGGACCTGTTACAATTCTATGGGACTACACAATACACACTGACAGAACAATCAAAGCCAACCGCCCAGATATTGTTATTAAAGACCACAAACAAAAACGGTTTCTCCTTATTGATATGGCAGTCCCTGCTGACTGCAATGTATCTTTGAAGATATTCAAAAAGCTATGAAAGGATCATGAAATAGAAATCTCGAAAATGTGGCACATGGGAACATCAACAATCCCTGTTGTAGTTGGAGCCCTAAGACAGGTTGGAAAAGATTGCAGTAGACTAATTGAAGGGATTCCTGGAAGTCCATGCAAAAAATAGTTCTCAAAAGTACAGCCCACACCTTACGAAGGGCTTTATCAATGTATATTTTTTTTTTTGTCAGTGGAAAGTGTCATGATGTCATTTCTAACCTTAGGTCCCTGGGCGGGACCCGGAAAGAAATGTGTAAACGCCAGAAATCAAAGATAATAATAATAATAATAATAATAATATAATATATATATATATATATATATATATATATATATATATATATATATATATATATATATATATAACTCATAAACGAAAAATATCAGAAATAATAACATGTTATTAATCTATTGGCAAAATATTCAGTACGTAATTGTGGACAATGTGGGATCTTCGTGTACATGCTGTACATCACGGTTCTCCACAATTTCCTGTCCCTTGTAGCTCTTAATAAATTTTGTCTTTTTGTTATCTCTCTTAAATTTTGTTCCTGCTATCCATTTACTCAAGCTCCTTCTTCTTCTTCTTCTTCTTCTTCTATATTCCGTGTCCCTTCAGGATGTGTGCGATCATAGCTCTCCACAATTTCCTGTTCTTTGTATCTCTTAATAAATTTTGTATTTTTTTTATCTCTCGTAAACCTTGTTCCGCCAACCATTTACTCAAACTTCTTCGTCTTCTTCTATGTGCTGTGTTCCTTCAGGACATTGGTGATCATGGCTCTCCACAATTTCCTCTCCTTTGTAGCTCTTAATAAATTTTGTCTTTCTGTTATCTCTCCTAAACCTTGTTCCGTCATCCATTTACTCAAACTCATTCTTCTTCTTCTATGTGCTGTGAAACTTCAGGACTTTGGTGATCATGGCTCTCCACAATTTCCTCTCGTTTGTAGCTCTTAATAAATTTTGTCTTTTTCTTATCTCTCCTAAACCTTGTTCCGCCATCCATTTACTCAAACTCATTCTTCTTCTTCTATGTGCTGTGAAACTTCAGGACTTTGGTGATCATGGCTCTCCACAATTTCCTCTCGTTTGTAGCTCTTAATAAATTTTGTCTTTTTGTTATCTCTCCTAAACCTTGGTCCGTCATCCATTTACTCAAGCTCATTCTTCTCCTTTTATGTGCTGTGAAACTTCAGGACATTGGTGATCATGGCTCGCCACAATTTCCTGTCCTTTGTAGTTCTTAATAAATATGTCCTAGTCTCATATATCTTAATTCCTGTTCCGCCAACCCGTTACACAAGCTCGTCAGTTAGGTTAGGCGTCGTTTTCCTCTGCCCCTCTTGCCGCCAATTTGTCTTGTATGTGTCAAACACTCTGATCACTCTTTCCTCATTATCTGAATTTGCAATATTATTAGTCCTGACCTGGCATATCGGTTTTCCGCCTACCTAACGTTACTTTCCCGTGCTTTTCTATGAATACTTTTATGCTTAGTGTTGTGATCTTCTTTCCACTGTAGTACCCTATACCATATAAATTTACAGTTGGCTAGAGGTAACCGTAAGTTCTATGCTATGTGTTCCTTCTCTCACACTTTTCGCTTGAGGAATTCTGTTTTCTCTTCTTGCATCGCACTAATCTTTATTCGCAATCTTAAAAATTAAATACAATGTCAATCGTTATATTCTGGCATTTTAATTCCAGTTCTTTTATTGTCCTCTCTCCTTAATAGTGTTTTCTTTTTCTCATATTCTCAATTTGATCTTCAAAAATTTAAGTGTAATGTCAATCGTTATCTTCTGTCTTCTTAATTCTTGTTCTTTTATTGTCCTCTCATGTTAATAATGTTTTCTTTTTTTCATATTTTCAATTTGATATTCAAAAATTTAAATGCAATGTCAATCGTTATCTTCTTTCTTCTTAATTCCTCTTCTTTCATTGTTCTATCTCCTTAATAATGTTTTTTTCTTTTTCTCTTATTCTTTCACACTCAGTAAAGGCCTTGCGTTTTAGGGGCTTTATTGCCTTGCTGGGAGAGAAAAGATTAAAATTTAAATGCAATGTCAATCGCTATCTTCTGTCTTCCTGTTCTTTTATTTTTTTCTCTTTAAAGGTGACTTTTTCATAAATTCTATGAAAAAATGAAAACAAAAAATGAATAAAAGTATGAAAAATAAAGAATAAAAAAGAATGAAAGTAAAGGTGAATAGAAATTTTAAACTTTTAATGAAAAAAAGAATGAAAAATGAATGGAAAAAATGAAAACAAATGAAAAACAATGAATGTAAAATCAAATGAAAATGAATGTAAATTTAAAAATCTTTAGCAAAAAGAATGAAAGCAGAATAAAAAATGAATTAAAAAATGAAAACAAAGAATAAAAAATGAATTTAAAAAAATGAAAACAAAAAATGAAAAAAATGAGGACGTAATGAAAAAAATGAAAATAGAATGAAAAATAAAAAATGAAAGTAAAATTGAATAGAAATGAAAAATTTTATAACAAAATAAAGAAAAAAACAAATGAAAAAAGAATAGAAAAAATGAATGAAAAAATGAAAAATTGAATGAATGTGAATGAAATTTTAAAACTGTTAACAAAAGGAATGAAAAAATGAAAACAAAAATGAATAAAAGAATGAAAAAAATGAATAAAAGAATGAAAAAATGAAGAAAAGAATGAAAAAATGAATAAAGAATGAACAATAAAGAATAAAAAGATTAAAAGTAAAGTTGAATAGAAATTTGAAACTTTTAATGAAAGAAAATGGAAAAAAAATTGAAAACAAATGAAAAACAATGAATGTAAAATCAAATGAAAGTGAATGTAAATTTAAAAAAACCTTTAACAAAAAGAATGAAGGCAGAATAAAAAATAAATTAAAAAATGAAAACAAAGAATAAAAAATGATAAAGTAATGAAACAAAGTGAAAATAGAATGAAAAACAAAGAATGAAAGTAAAAGTGAATGGAAATTTAAAAAAAGAAAGTTCTGTCATTGTTGAGCAAAACATTTCCTGGAATTTTATACATCCATTTCTTTCTTCAGAGAAATCTGCGACTTCTCCTTTCATTCTCTTCATATTTTCTCTCTTTGTTTTTCATTCCACTTCTTCAATAAAGAATTCCTTACTTTCTTCATAATTTATAAACATATTTTTGTTCTTAAACAACATCTTTATTCCAAAGTGATAAATATATTTTCCAATCTCCTCGGTGTAGAACTCTCCAATTGCGTGAGTTAAAAAAAGAAAAACATTGAATCTGTTTTGATTTCACAGGATTATTTTCCCACAGTCAAATTGCAGAAGATAGATTAAAGTTTAATATTATTGAATATCTGTTGAGTTGATCTTGATTTCTGATGGCATGACAAGGATTAATCCTTCTCCATGTTAGTTTATTCTTGTTTGTTTCTGGTAAAACTGCTTTTCAATATATCTAATGGAGGAAATGAATTGGAACTCTCCAAATGGAAGAGTTAAGAAAACAATGCATTTTTCATATTCAAGGATTAGTTCAAAAGAGATAGATTAACAAAACAGATTCTTCATTTGTTTTGTTTTCTCTTCAAGGAAAATGTTTCAACTGAACGAAAATATGGCTTTTTTTGTGTTAATAATGAATTTTCATTCCAGTGCTTGTAAACATTTATCGGAAGAAAAAGCAAGTTTTAATTTTGGAAGGTTAATCCTAATGAGTTCATTGAAGATATTGTATAATCAAAAGACAAATAAATATTGTAATGTGTTGACAGCATTCCATCCGATTTTGATTCCAGATTGTATCTAATTGAAATTATATTCGAGTACAAGACTGATTCATAAGACTATTCTTGTTCTATATACTAGCCACTGATGAAGTTCTTTCTTTATGTGTTTTATCCCTACAGGACATGGATGATCATGGTCCTCTACATCTTCCCATGTCATTCATTTAGATAACTTTTTGTACTCGCTACTTTCCTCTCTCTGATTTTTCTTTTGTTCACCGCAAACAAGGAAATAAAGCCACTAACACGCAAAGGGTTACTGATTGTGAAATAATGTAAGAAAAAGAAATCATTTTCCTCTATCACATTTAATTTTCTCTTCTGGCCACATCACGTTGAAATACCGGTTCCCGTACGATCACCGAAGTTAAGCAACGTCGAGCCTGATCAGTATCTAGATGGTGACCGTTTGCAAATACCAGGTGTTATAAGCTTGAGTGTGTAGGTGTTATAATGAGCCGGAATTATTGTCGAGTTCCAATTCCCATTGGGTTCGTTATATTCACTTACGCATCTTCTCAGTTTTTGTTCTGCCATTCATTTGCACAACTTGTTTTTCCTCGCTACTTTCCTCTCTCCAACTTTTCTTTTGTTCACCCCAAACAAGGAAATAAAGCCACTAAGACGCAAAGAGTTACTGATTGTGAAATAATGTAAAAAAAAAAAAGAAATCATTTTTCCGCTATCACACTTTTATTTTCTCTTATGGCCACATGTTGAAACACCGGATTCCATATGGTCACCAAAGTTAAGTAACGTCGAGCCTGCTCATTACCTAGATGGGGAAATACCAGGTGTTATAAGCTTGGATGTACGGTGGTGTAATGGATAACGAGTTATAATTGTTATTTGGGGAGCCAAGTTCCAATTTCCATTAGGTTCCTTAAATTCACTTACGCGCACATACCCTTGGGAAAGGCATGAATCTACCTCTTATCCCCTTAGCTATGGGTTAATTAGTAAAACTTGTATCACTAAACCATTATTATCTCAAAACAAATTCTTACAATCTAAAAAATATTTTCTGGTTTAAAATAATTTGCAAAGGGTTAATAAGCCGGAGAAAATGAATCAATCGAAATTGTTTAATTCAAAGAAGGCTATAAAGCCACTAAGATGCAAAGGGTTTTTGAATGTGAAAAAAATAAAAGAAAAAAAACATTATTAAAGTGAGAGAGATGAGGAGAGATAGTGTGTGAGAGAAAGAAAGAGAGGGAGAGTGAGAGAGAAAGAGGGAGAGAGACAGAGAGAGAATGAGAGAGAAGGGAGAGAGAGGGGGAGAGAGAAAGAGGGAAAGAGAGAAGGGGAGAGAGAGTGAGAGAGAGGAAGAGAAGGAACGAGAGAGATAGAGTGAATGAGAAAGATTGGGGGAGAGAGGGAGAGAGATAATGAAATCAATAAAAGAAAAAATGGTGCTCCTTAAAATACAAGTTTTTGGGTCGGCGCTTTGCTTCCACACCGATACCTTGTTTTAATTCTGATCAGAGAGAGAGAGAGAGAGAGGGATAGAGAGAGAGAGAGAAAGAGAGAGAGATTATTTCACGCCCAGTCAAGGAAATATTGCCACTAAGTATGAACGAATATAAGAAAAAGAAAAGAAATATTCAGGAGTGAGGACAATAAAAGAAGAAGAATTAAGAAGACAGAAGATAACGATTGACATTGCATTTAAATTTATGAAGATCAAATTAAAAATATGAGAAAAAGAAAACACTATTAAGGAGAGAGGACAATAAAAGAACAAGAATTAAGAAGACAGAAGATAACGATTGACATTACACTTAAATTTTAGAAGACCAAATTGAGAATATGAGAAAAAGAAAACTCTATTAAGGGGAGAGGACAATAAAAGAACAAAAATTAAGAAGACAGACGATAACGATTGACATTGCATTTAAATTTTTGAAGATCAAAGTTGACTGGGAAGCAAGAATCCAGAAGAGAGTTCCACAAGTGAAAAGTAGGAGAGCAGAAACTTTCAGCATAGAACTTACGGTTGCATCAAGCCGTTTCAACTATAAAATGATGAGACCTTCCTGCCAATCTAGTACTGCGCTTGAATTTCGGATTCTAAGTCCAAGTGTACTTTTTGTTTGCATTTTTGTTAACATTTCCCTGTTATTTGCATACTCTGTATATGTCATTCTCAATATCCTTCTGTAGAACCACATTTTTCTCTCCTCTTTATCTGTTAGGAAATTGTCCAGCATTCGCTGCCATATATGATAACTAATATGTCTGTTTCTAAAAATGGGAAATGCTTCGTGATCCAATCTGTTATTTTCTCACTAGAATCTCGTTTTCCTAAGCCTGGACATTGGACCGATTAAAGGCAGTGATCAATGAAATGAATCCGAAATTGGCCACTTAGAAGCATGTCCATCAGGACATTGCCAAGCATCACGTCTCATTACAGGCCTGACAGAAATCGGTACGTCTTGGCTGGGATAATCTACTCTTCAGCTTACCATTAAAAAAAATAATTTCATTCCAAGCAAGGTGATATAGCCAGTGAGACGCGAAAGAAAACGCCAGTGAGCTAAAAGGGAAATAAAAGAACAGGACTCAAAAGAATCGTAATTGACAGCAAAGCAAGAAAGTGGAAGAGATTTCTGCAAACAAGAAGTGCGCGATAAGATTTTATCAGATTATAACTTACGGTTAAATCAAGCTACTTCAACATTAAACCCATGAGACCTAACTGCCAATCTAGTACTACGCTAAAATTCATGAAGACATATGGTCAAAACTCTCCATTTTACCATATGGGCACGCGGCCGAGTGGTTAGGACTTTCGCATTTTGACCATGAGACACGGGTTCGAATCTCACCATGGCTGATTTGTTGACTTCCTAAGCCTGGACATTGGACCGATTAAAGGCAGTGATCAATGAAATTGGCCAGTCAGAATTTTGTCCATCGGCTTGGCTAGGATATTCTATACGTCAGCTTACCATTAAAATAAAAATATTTCCTTCCAAGGCGATATAGATCCTGAGACATAAAAGAAACGCGAGATGAATCGTACTTGACAGCAAAACAAGAAACCGGAGAAGATTTCCGCAAGCATGAAGTGCGGGATAAGATATCAGAATATAACTTACATCGAGCTATTATATCTATGAGACCTAACTGCCAATCTAGTACTACGCTTAAATTCATGAAGACACGGTACACATAAATAAAGTACATTTACGTGGCCGAGTGGTTAGAACTTTCGCCTTCTGACCATGGTCGAGTTGTCATGAGGGAGACTTCCTGATGTTAATGGACTGGAAGGCTCGTTATCTTTGGAAAGTGCCTGAAGACCATACTGCGTGTTGACCCAAGCCTTGTGAGTGTAATTGGGTAGACGGAAGCCTTGGGAGCCGTCAATAGCTGTGCTAGCATGAAGTTACAAGTCAACGTGGCCGAGGGTTTGATCGCGTTGGCCTTGTTCAAATTGTTGATCCCCCTAGATAACACGCTCTTTAGCAATGATCTGCAATAGGGATTGGCTAGCCGCCCTAGTAGACGGTTATCCACGAATACGAGTGGTCAGCTATACATTTACCATGAAAATACTCACAGAATTGTCACAGGTCAGGAAAGTGAGAAAGTGACAAGCCGTGATGCCAGTTCAGGACTGATAACATTGCAGATTCTTCTCTGTATATTGTCAAGAATCTGGAGATGTACAGCAAGAGTATCAGAGTGGATTCAATGGACAGGTGAATGGTAGATTTATAAATATGTAAAATGTATTCTGTCGAGAAAAATTGTCTAGCATGATATATTTGAAACAAGTATCCTAGAAGTAGATATAGCGAATGGTTTAATATAACCATTACACTTCGTGTCAGGGGAAAACGTGAGACCGAAAAGGCTTAACGGTTTGTCTCCTCGAGATTAGGATCAGCCATACGGATAAGGAATTAATGGATATTTTCAAATTGCTAAGCCGAGCCCATTATTTCTCATTTTAAACATTATAATGTAGTAGATGCACGTGTTTGAGTAGACGTCCCGTTTTTTTGTTATTTTTTAAAATAAAGGGCGTGAACCAAACCATACAATGGACTCTGGAAGCCTGTATAAATCCCTTCGACCAGGTTCTCACCCAGAAAGATTTCAGGATCTGGGAAGATGAGATAATGAACCGACTTCAAAAATGGTCAAAAGGCGGTGGAATAAAATGACACATATGTCTTTGAATGAAGCTATGTACAAATATCGAAATATATTTATTGAAATTCATTTGCGAACTTTGCCAACTTTTGTTCCTATCCTATACAAGTCACCCAGAGTTAACATGTTCAGAATTTTAAAAATATAAAATTCCTCGTGTTTCTCATCAAAATGTAAATATAATTTTTCTCATTAAAACTGTTTAAGTAAACTGACCAAACATAATTAAACTAAATATTTATATTGATTGCCAACATTAAATCCACGTTTCACAACGAATATAATGCAAATTAAATGATATGACAAGGCTTATTAGCTATTCATAATACTTGAAATCTTGCATTCACATGAGGTCAGTGTAAGGGTTTAGGCTGGTTAATTTAAGGCTTGTTCGGTTATTTAATGTTGAAAATAAATCTTATAAGCAAAAAATTACTATTAGGTAAACAAAGGTTCAGTTTGCATTATATATATATATATATATATATATATATATATATATATATATATATATATATATATATATATATATATATATATATATAATAATAATAAAAAGAAAGAACAGTAAGATATATAAAATAATGTTTTTTTATTAATATTTTTATTTTTACAAAACTGCTCAATGTAAATTTACAGAGCATAAATATTATAAATTAACTGATTTAAAATATGGTTTCTTCGCTACACAGGAATTACCATGTTTCAAAAACCTAAGCTAAAAACTTCAAATTTAATTACAGAATTAAATTAAAACCATTAGTTCTGTTTCATCTTCAAGCGAATAAGTTATTCCAAAATTCACTTGAAGATGAAAAAGAACTAATGATTTTAATTAAATTATATAATTAAATTGAAGTTTTTAGCTTCGGTTTTTGAAACATGGTATTCTAACTAAATCATATTTTAAATCAATATCATATATATATATATATATTTATATATATATATATATATTATATATATATATATATATATATATATATATAATATATATATATATATATTAATATATATATATATATATTAAATATATATATATATATATATATTATATATATATATTTATATATATATATATATATATTAATATATATATATATATATTCGATATATATATATTAATATATATATATTAATATATATATATATTAATATATATATATATATTAATATATATATATATATATTAAGAAATGGACAAGGTCCGACAATTTATTTATTAAAGACATTTTATTATATTTAACGTTGTTATTTTATAGATACAAGTATTTAAGCAAATGCTCTGTTTATGATAAACAGTATTAAATAACATTCGACCGGCCTGAATGTCCGAAATTTTCATAGAAAATATTCGTTCTTTGATAGTAAATTCGAACCTGCATCCTACCGAACGCTATTTATACGCTGACGTGTAACCGTTAATGTACAAAATGACGGTTCCGTATAGGACAGGTTCGAATCCTGTCAAAAAACAGAATATTTTCTATGAAATTTCGTACATTCAGGCCGGTAAATGTTATTTAATTTGTTTTTATCATAAACAGAGCATTTGCTTAAATACTTGTATCTAAAATAACAACGTTAAATATATATATATATATATATATATATATATATATATATATATATCAATTTATATATAATATATATATATATATATGTACATAGACACTCCTTGTTCAAATTAATTGAAGCAAAGCGAATAACTCCATTATTATTTACTTTCTTTCTTAGTTTTCAATGAAACATGAGCCAATGCTTCGTGTGCCCATTCCAAGAAGTCGTTCCTTGCAAATTGAATACTGATTCTCGACTGGATTTAAATCAGGAGTGTTTCGGGGCCAGTCTATATTACTTTAGATTTGTTCCGTTGCAAGGCTTGCCATTGTGTTCATGCAGCGTTACAATTTTCTTGCGCTTCCTTGGAGTAACGTCCATCGCGGACAATGGCCATAGGACAACTAATCGACAGTCAAGACAGTAGTGGCTCGGCGTGTTAAAAATCTGATGCAATCACGGATGACGTAATATTTTTCAAGGTCAAACAAGTTTCATCATACACCCCAAAAATAGATTTATATTATTGCGCAACACTGCAAATGACATAATCTAAGGAAAAAACAAAAAACAAAAATTGATTATACCCCATCACTACAGTGCGTCTAAAACTGACCGTATGGTGAAAGAAAGGAAAGCGGTTGTTTCAATTAATTTTCACAAGAGTGTAGGTCTGATTTACACTAGACTTAAAAAAGTAGAAAATTAGTCCAATTGACACAAGAGACTAAATGTAAGACATTGGTTCTATCGACGTTAGAGTCACAAAGGGAGATAACACCTGACCTTTAATGTCACCTAAGAAAGACTATTTTTTCTGTCTGCAATTTTAAGCAGGCTCTCTTGGGAGCTGCTTATTCACATTTCTATTAATAAAGGGTGTTTCAATAATTTGGAGCGATTTTAATGCGAATTAAGTTCAAGCGTCTAATGATTTTTTAACTTTTTCTTTCAGATTTGCCGGATATTTGGGCGATATTATTTTTCACACATAATTGCCATGACTTAAATAACATGATCCAATAAATAAATAAATAAATTTTCACCAATAACACTGATTTATTTACTGCTTTGATCCGTCTCAATGAAACACCCTTATATATAATCTGTCTTAATGAATCACCCTTTATAATACTCTGTCATGAGTCACTGTCATGGGCCCTGTATTTTCGAGTACTTTCTGCTTGAATCATTAGACTCCTTTACCTTTCCCTATTGGTCCCTATAACACCGAGAACTATTTTTTATCACACCGGTGAACTATTTCTGGCATTTTCCTAAATTGTGATATTTATGGCTATTTAGATCATGGTCGAAAGACATTGCTTGGTGTGCGTATAATACGCACGTAGTGTATACACTCTTACTATCTTGGACTTGGCTGAGAGTAGAAGGATTCCTATTTTCACACACTAAAATCACCGACCGCCTGAATATTGAGCGAAACTGGTAGGCGTGGTCGGTCAACGGTCACCTGAAATCTGATTTGATGTGCTGTGATACAGCGGAACAGTCTGTATGTGGATGACAATATATATATAGACTCCCCCGAAAAAATAAATTTCGGTCGAGCACTCTAGAGAAAGCGCGAATTATTAAACAGTGACTACTACTGCTGATAATGCAAAGCTCTTCTACGAATCGAGCACTCTGAGTCATTGGCATGTTTATTCAAAATAAATACATAATAATTCACCTTACTCTCTGCCGAGAGCCGATAGAGTAGTGGAAAATCTCCGACTGATGCCAAATCAATCAGGTTCTGATCCTGACCTTAGGCAGTCGGATGTCTAACCAACCCTGATGACATAACACAATTTCCTCATCAGGGTATTGTTTATTGCACGACAAATATTAAAAAATTGAAAGCAAACCTTAATAAAATTAATTCTGAATACTCCACAAATGTTTTAAAATAATTACAATGGATAGTTTGAAATGCCAAGGTTTCCACTAATAGTTTTTTTACTACTTATTTCTTAAAAATAAATCCATAACCATACTGAGTTACCTCCCCTTAAACGGTGTCAGCGATCACGCACTGACTCGGCGTATTTCACTCTGGAAATAAGAAATCTAACTTTCAGATGAACACAACAATTTTGTCTTTGACAATAATGAACACTACAATATTTTATTGTAATAAACAATAACCTGATGTGCTATGTCGAAAGTACTCGGAATAGAAATATGTATCAACATGGTGATTTTCTCTCGACACCAAAAATCTTATCCGTAAATATGAAAGGATCCAATTGAAAATTGTTATATTCCATGATAATAGGAATATATAATTGACAAACACGGTGGATAAATAAGTAGAGGTTTATTGTAAAAACCAGTACAATAAGAAATAAGATACAGTTATGCGCACGGTCGTCGCAAGTCAGTCCAGTAGTGAGTGCTGCTATTAGAAGGTCGGTAGTTCTCGCGTAAGTCTGAGTCGTACTCAACAGATCCTAGCTAGAAGTATTTACCAGCCTTCCCCACGTGGTAGGATGTGACACAAGGACGAATTTAATGTGGGGCCCGTAGGTTCGGCCAAAAATTTCCCGTAAACACCGCATAAACGGATTCGGGTCTGCCTACCTCCCCGGGCGAGACTCTACCCTTCGGAATAGCCTCGTCCGGGCAGAGATTTCGACAAAAGCTAAGAACTGAATAACAGATCGCTAGCGTATTTACTAATCTCTCCACGCGATCAGATGTGGCAGAGGGCCGAATTTTATGTGGGGTATTCGAGCCCGTAGGCTCAGCCAAAAATTCCCCAGGGTCGGGTAGCTGTTTCCCTAGACGAGACTGCCTTTCGAGAGGGGGATCATCTCTTCCCAAAGGCAGAGAGTTCGATAACAGCTATGAACTGAAAAACAGATCGCAGCTACTATATTTATTTACCCAACTCAACGTGGGTTGCATGTGGAACAAGGCCGGTTTAACGTGGGTTGTCCGAGCCCGTAGGCTCAGCCAAAAATAATGTTTTTCGAAACCTTATAAACGGGTTCAAGGGCAGTCTATCTCCCCGAACGAGACTCTGCCCTTCGCCGAAGCCTCGTCCGGATTCCTCTCTGCTCGAAGGCAGAGAGTACGACTGTTTAGCCTGAACCGGTTACAGCTAGTATATTTAGCTACACCCAACCACGAGGGTTGCATGTGGCACAAAGCCGGTTTAACGTGGGTTCTCGGAGCTGGTAGGCTCGGCCCAAAATATTCCCTTTTTCGAAGGCAGAGAGTTCGACTGTTTAGCTGGAACAGGTCACAGTTTGACTCCGTAGTCTGTTGACTTACCGATACTTATAGGTAGTTACTACCTATAGTGTAGTTACTCATGGGAGTGACAGGTTATTTCATTACATCAAAAATTAATAGACAGAACATGTCGAAGTTATTCAACGAAACCTGTGTCATATATATATATATATATATATATATATATATATATATATATGAGCTTCCTCAACTGATTATGTTGAGCTACTATTGCGGAAAGAAACGTATATTTATTATTAACTAGATTAAAAACTGGCATATCGGACGGCAATTAAGCTAATTGTAAATTACTGGCGTGTGAACGATTTATATAAATTGTTCACTAGGCAGTAGCGATTTTGACATATTTTCGCTGTAATATCCTAAAATGAATAAATTAATATATATATATATATATATATATATATTTTTTTTTCATTCATATATATATATATATATATATATTTTTCATTCATAACGATTCGGAGGTTTTTTGTATATTTGAATTGTTTGCGACGATGGATTTCTCGCCAATTAAATCATTAACCTTTGCATTTGTTTTTGTGTGAATAATTCATGAATATATATATATATATATATATATATATATATATATATATATATATATATATATATAAAACGTGAATTATGATTTTGCAGTGTCTTTAAAACCCAGTAATTTTAAAAAGTTACTCCAAAAATTCGCTTGAGGATGAAATGGAACTAATGTCTTTAATTTAATTACAAAATTAAATTCAGACTTTTTAGCTTCCATTTTTGAAACATGGTTAGAACTGTGTAGCGAAAAAATATTTTAAATCAATTAATTTATAATATTAATACTCTGTAAATTTACATTGAGTACTATTTTGTAAAAATAAAAATATCATTATATATCTTACTGTTCTTACTTTATATATATATATATATATATATATATATATATTGATACATGTTTCATTAAATAATATAGACAAGTTTTGTCTTTATTTTATGCAAATTCCTTTCATATCGTCTGATAAGTTTAATATCATTATCATTGAAAGACGAAAGAAAATCACAATATTGATACATGTTTTTTAATTCTATCTAAGCTTTTGGCTTACATGAGCCATCATCAAAGATGACAAGTACATTAC